>JAVHLU010000336.1:0-66850 GCA_036785755.1 Colletotrichum ledebouriae
ATACTAACCTATATATTAGTATTTAAAGACCTTAAAGATTCTCATACAGGCCTTTATTTATATTAAGAGATTCTAAGTGCTATAAGAGATTATAGTAACTTAGAATTAAATACTATATTTAGGTAAGCATATCTTTATTATTTTATTAAAATAATATACTAACTTTTATAGTATTACTAGAGATAATATATCTAATAATAATAAGTTTTTAAAGTACTTTAAAGATAATTATAAATTATCTTTAAATAAAGACTTGAAAAATGATATTAGATATATTGCTCATATTATTAATATAGTAGTACAAGATATATTATCGGATCATATATCTACTACTACTATAGAAGAAAGATTATTAAACTATACTAATAACAATATTAGTATAATTAATAATAATCTTATAGTTGAGGATGAAAGCCTTAACTTAAATAAGAATTTATTAAGTAGTAAGCTATTACTTTAAATCTCAATATATTTAATAAGTTATACTAACTATATATAATAGGGTTAATTAACCGTATACGTAAAATCTGCGTTATGGTTAAATATACTGGAGAGATAAAAAGATTATTTATAGAAGGTATAGATAGAGCTAAGCGATCAGGCTCTTTACTTTCTACTTATAATAAGAAAGTTATTCCTTTAGGTAAGTATTATTCCCTTATATATATATATATATATATATTTATAATAAATACTAATTTATATATATATAGATAATGCTACTAGGTAGAACTATACCTATAGAATAGTAAATACTACTTTAGAGGTTAGAGATCCTCTAGAGTATATATTTACTTATACTAGTAATAAAGAGTTTAAAACGCTCTTTTTTACTAAAAGCGAGTTTAAGGCTATAGAGGATCTTAAATCTATTTTTGAGATTCTTTTAAAGCCTTCTACTAAACTTCAATCTCAACTTTATATTAACTTAAATAAGGGCTTATTATATATATATACTATATATAAAAAGCTAGATCAGTGAATTATAAAGTTTAGGGATTTAAGAACTTGCTTACCTGAACTAGTAAGTTTTCTTTATATTACTTACTTATATATTATAATATTTACTAATATAAATATAGGCGTCTTATTATAATATTTTAATAGATAGTTTAACTAAAGGAGTAGTTAAACTATCTAAATATTTTGATAAAAAGCTAGATATACTTAACTTAGAACAGTATAAACCTTATATATTAGGGTTATTTTTAGACCCTAGGTTTAAACTATTACACTTTAAGTATAATAGCTTATTATATCATTATCATAATATAGAGCAAGATATTATTAATATCCTAAAAGAAGAATATGAATTATAAGTACTTTTATATATATATTATATTTATATTATATATTAAGTTACTAACTATACTATAGGGTTAAAAAAGAAAAAGAAGAATTAAATCCTCAAGAAGATATATTAAATACTAATATATCTAAGGATTCTGATTCTGAGAAAGATTTCTATATTAAAAGTGATAATATAGAACTAGAGTATATTGCTTATTTTAGAGAGCCTCCTCAACCTCAACTAGTGAGTATTTTATTCTTATTATCTATATTATATATATATATATATATATTTATACTAACTATATATATAGGTTGATCCTTTAATATATTGGAAAAATAATTCTAGTAAATTTCCAATATTAGCTATTATAGCTAGAAGATATGTAGCTATACTAGCTACTTCAGCTTCTATAGAAAGAGTTTTTTCTATTTCTAGTAATATTATTACTAGAAATAGAAATAGACTAAGCCCTTCTATAGTTAAGCAGCTAGTTCTTTTAAAGTATTTAGAATATTAATACTTTAAAAGAATTAGAGCAAGTATACATAGAAGAAGAGGAAAGTATTAATTTAGAAGAGGAAAACTAAATTAGTTAGACTTTAGTTACTTATTTTAAATTATTAATTTATTCTATTTTATTTATTACTATACTTACTATTATACTTACTATTATATTAGTTCTAGAGGGTACTTAAAATGGCCTTTATAGAGTACTTAAAATAAAACTTAAAAATTAATTAATATTATATATTATATAATAAAGAATACTATATATAGAAAGCAGTATAAAACTATATATAGTACTTTATATAGTATTTTATATAGTATTATACATATAGACTTATAGATATAAACTTATATATAAGTTTATATAGTAATATAATATAATATATTCTTATTGATTTAATTCTTTTGAAAATACTAATTAGTATACTGATACTAGACTAGTTTAGTATTAGTATACTCTATACTAAACTAGCCTAGTATTAGTCCACCCTAGACTATACTAATACTAGACTAGTTTCCAACCCTGGCCACACGTGAGCCAGTGTCGCGGCGAGACAGAGCTTATCTTATCAGAGCACCTTATCAGGTAGGTGGAGTAACGTGCCTGGCTGGATGTACCTACCACCCAGCCAACACTGAAATGTGCCAATCTGGATATATGCATATACCCTATTAACTAATTGACCAATCGCACCATCATGCCCAAGATGCGCGCATTCCAATACATTGGCCTTTGTAACTGAACTTCCCCCTTGACCAAATGGATGTGTTGAAATACTTGGAACATGTCCTTTGCGAGCGGTGCATCCACGCAGCCATTCAGCGATACTCCAGACCTTCAGCGTCGCCTTGACGAAGCGGCAGCCGTCATCCGGCGCCCGGACAACTCCGCAGACCCCGCGCCAGTGAGTAGCGGTCTCCCGGTCGCACCCCGTCACCCCGTTCCCGTTGCCCAGGAACTCGATGCTCTGGCTGCGTCGCCCATATCGGTCGCTGAGCTCGATGAGGCATTGAGACGAGCATCTCTCACCTCGCTCCCTGACGCTCGCCTCATTCTCGCTCACCATCGCCCCCCCAAAAACACAGACCCCGCCGTCATCCCTCTTCCTCATACCACCAGCCACCGAGACTTGGTCGGGGTGGTGCAACGCACGGAAGATGTCTGCTTTACTTTGTGCATTCCCTTTCACGACAACCCGGCCCAGCTGCCCCCACCTCGCTTCATTCAATCACGACTTACCTGTCACGTTTACTATGATCCAGCTAGCGACGACTGCGTGATCGTGAACAAGTCCACGGCCAATGTCATCCTCGCAGGTATCTGCCCAGACCAAGCCCGAAAACCACTGCGTGTTGACGAGGCTCGAGTGGTGCAGCCCGGGACGTGGTAGTAGGGCCTCTAACTACTGCATAGTGATTTACCTGCTCAAGTGCAACAGACCTTCTAACTACGCGCCTCCTAATAATACATAGCCTTCGGTCACGTGATCCTTTCCTAACTATAGCTGCACTTATACGTGCCTATAGCCTCACGATCTTTAACTTTATATTAATAATAACCTAGTTTTTAATTATTTAATCTATAAAACTATCGACTTTTCCTCTTATATACTACCTATATTACTATTAAATACCGCTTCTATTACCGCTTCGTCCGCTAGAAGTTATTACTATCTTTACTATGCTATCGTTAGTAACGCTCTCTCTATTAGTTAGCGCAAGCTATACTTACCGACGTTTAAGCCCTAATAGGCCTAGGCTGCCTAGGCTACCTCTGCCTTCGTAATATAGAGGACCTGCTCGAAGAAGGGCTACTCTATAGGGTATATAATAACCTACTAAACTTCTACTACTAAGTTTACTTACTTTAGCTTTAATATTATTACGTTTTATAGAGTCCCCTATAGGGGTATTAAAATAAGCCCTCTTAAGGGCTATACTAATAATATGCTCTCTATATATAGTAGAGTAGTTAATAAAGGAGCGGGTTTTATTAATTATATTAAGGCTAAACTCTCTAGTAACCCCCTCTATATTATTTATATTAAAGGGTATATCTCGCTTAGGCTTAGCGTATTTATATATAAGGTCTAGTACTAATATAATTAAGGGATAAGGATAAGGAAGAGGGAGAGGTATAAAGCCCTGCTTATAATAATAGAGCTTCTTATACTTCTAGCTATAAGAACCTCTTAGGAAAGACCTCTTTAGTTAAGGAGTTACCTCTTATATAGTAATATTTATAATACCTTATTAGAAGGTTGACCTTTTAGGTTAAGGAGTTATCTTATATAGTAGCTTTTACCTTACTAGAAGGTTTAATAAGGGTATTACTACGAGACCCTTAGTAGCCCGTTTAGCTCTAATATAATTAGCCCTAGTATAGCGCGCGTCCGACTTTATAATATTTAGAGGGTTTGCTTATAAGTAGTAGGAATATATAGGGTTCCTATATTATTTTCCTTAACTAGTAGAGGGTATACGTTAAAATACCTATATAGTATTTCCTGAATTATGCTTACGAACTAGGTGAATTTATTATAGTCTTTTTATAAAGGGGCTGCGGCGTAATTCCGAACTTCATAGGAGGTAGTAGACTTCGTCTAAGTAAGTATTATAGCTATTTAATAGTATAGCGAGGAGAATATAAACTAGTATAGGATGCCTATAGAGGAGTATTAGGTAAGTAATGAGGTTAGCTTTTAATAGCTAATTATAAAAACCCTAGGCTTAGTAAGAATCTATTATAGTTATATTATAAATATATTATAGTTAGAGTCCCGAGCCCGTATATCGTTAAGTTAGATATACCTAGTAATATCTACCTAAGGTTTTATATAGACCTCCTCTAGAGGGCACTAGAGGACCCCTTACTTATATAGATAAGGACGGGCCCCTAGCTACTATTAATTATAGCTAATAATAGCGAATTCGAGTAATATATAGAGGAGATATATATAGCGCGATAGAAAGTAATTAGGTAAGAGTAGAGACGCGAGGTCTAAGTTAAGTAGGAGGGGTAAATAGAGCCTACCTAGGAGCCTATAGAGGCTATTATAGAGACTGCTATAATAAATAGGTATAAAGCCCTATATAGGCTAGTTATAGATAATAATAATAATCCGGCTTACGCCTAGGGGGGGACTAGCTAGGAGGGGGGATAGTATTATAAGCTACGCCTAGGTTAAGCCTACCTAAGCTTCTACCTAGGTTTACTACCTTAAGGAGCTACCTAGGGCTTACCTAGGGCTTACCTAGTTATTCCCTATAGACTAGTAAAATCTCTACTAGAGAGGAAAACTTCCCTTTTTCCTCTTTAGCTTAAATAAATAGTATTATAGCTACCTCTTATTAAATAAACTTAGGTCTAACCCCTTATAATAGCTAAATCTATCTTACTCTATTCTAATTATCCCCTTAAGACCTTTAATAATATTATAAAGGAGAGTCTTAAAAATAAATAAAACTACTCTATAGAAAATAATAAGTAAACTCCATTTATAGGTCCCTTTTATTAATAATATCTTCTAAATAAGCGATCCTATTACTAAGAAGGTCCTATAGGTTTAACTATCTTCTAATATAAGTTATATCTTAATAATAACCTTATTACCTCTTTCTCTTTATTATACTCTATATCCTACTCTAATCCTTAGTATAGCTAGAACTATCCGCTCTACTATACTAAGCGTAAAAAGTTATAATACTATACTCCTTTAAGCGTATTCTACTTAATCTAATCCTATTCGTTAACCCTCTATTAGATATAATCTATATAACTATAATTACGCTTATTTCAAGGATTAGCCTACTTAGGATATAATAATATATCTATAAGTATAGCTCTTAGGTATAGCTTAGTAGTTATACTATAACTTAGTATCTATAAGGCTTATGAATAAAGCTAGTATCTAAGGTATTTAAGCTTATTATTAAGTATTTTAAATAAAGTAAACTTAGATAATACTAGGAATCTATAAATAGATTAAGGAATATTTACTATAAGAGATAGTATAATATTATTATTATTTCTAAAGTTTACTATATTACTATTTATAAAGGAGTAGGAGGTTATAAAGGGAATAAAGGTGCTTTCTTAAAGTCTTCTAAGTTTAATAAGGTATCTTATAAAACTATACTACTACTAACAATTCAGTTATAGAACTCTATAATAATTATAGATATATATTAGCTAACTAAGGGGATTTCAGAGTTAGTAAATAATATATTATTACTTAAGGTTATCTTATTAAAATATAGTAATAGTAATCCTACTTAAATTAGAGCGCTAGCTTATTTAATCTACTAAAGGCTATATATAAATCCATCCCTATACTAAACCTAATTAACTATATAAGTATTAATTAATAAGAGCTTTCGGAGTTATTACGAAGCTCCTATCTTATAATACTATATATTAAAGTCCTATATTTCCTTAATAAAGCGCTAATTACTATTCCAATCCTATATAGAGTTATAATAGAAGTAGCAGCTAGTTAACTAATCTATAAAGACTATAACCTAGTAATAATTACTATAGTTTAGTAGAAAGAAAGCCCTAGTAGTATCCTAAAGGTTAATTACCTTTACTCTTTTAAGTACTATAGAAGCTTTATTAATCTCTTTCCTAGGTTATTAAGCTAGTCTATAGATTAGAGTATAGATATTATAAGGGTAGCCCTGACTTACAAATATAAAAAGGGCTATAACCTCGAAATTATTTAACTATTCTTACCTTATGAGCTTTCTTCCTATATTATAAAGCTTTAATAAATATTTTACCGAGCTAAAGTTATAATAAATAACCCTCTCTTATATTAAGTTATCAAGTAATTTATAAACCCTTAACCTTATTATAAGTACTATAGGACTACTAGTATAAGCTTATCTTTATTTAGTATAAGGTTCCCTTCAGGTTTTATATTATTAAATACTACTAGGTATTAATAGAGTGAAATATAATATTTCTTAGGGTAGTAGGGGCTAATTAGGGTAATATAGATAGTTTTATGAACCCAGGGTAGTTAAGATATTTTATAAAGCTAGCTCGTTAGTATAGGTTATAATCCCTCTTCTATTTCTTATACTTAGTCCTTCTTCTTATATTCTAGATATTTAATTCCTCTAGCAATTCTTCCTCCCTATTTAACTCTTCTAGATTAACTAGGACTATTAAACTAATTTATAAATTAATATCCTTAGGTATTAATAGGTTAATATCTATCTTATTTAAATAGGAAACCTTTAGGTTTATAAGCTAAAACGTATACTTAGCTATTTAATATTTAATATCCTTTTAAGTTATCTTTTTTTTATATCTTTATATCTTCATCTCTTGATTTAAAGTATTAATTATATAGAAGTCTATCTACTCTTAGTTAGATCTAGTATCCTTCTAGAGGTATTCTATTAGTAAAAGCTATTAATAAATCATTAATTTAAGCTTAATACCTTATCTTAAGAAGCTACTTTAGTAATATTAGGCTTCTAATTTAAGTAAAAGACCTAAGCTAATTTATAAAGTATAGACTAGAGGCCTATAATAAAGGGTCTAGGTATTAAAGGTTAATAAAGTATAGTTATCTTATTAAGACTTTCTTAGCCTTATATCCTAGTAGAAAACTCCTAGTAATAAATATTAGAGTCTATAGGTATTCTTTAGCTCCTCGTTTTAACTGCTAATTATTATAAAACTAGTTTCTCCTATCTTATAAATCAATTAATAAGCTTATAATAACTACTTAAGTAGACTTAGGTACTTATAAATAAATAATAAGTATATTAGGGAACTTAGCTTTAATCTAGTTAACTATAGTATCCTTTATATCTCTATTACTAAACTATAATATTTTAATCAGTATATATCCCTTTAGGAGAATGTAGAGTACTTAAGAGTATTACTTCTATCCCTAAGATAAGACTTATAAATCTATCTATATTATTATTAGAAGCTAGCTATCTTATAATACAAGGTTATATCTAATTAAATAAAGCTCTTATAAATCTCTATTTAAGCTACTTCACCTTATTAGAAGAGGGCCTAGTATCTAAATTAGCTTAAGAACGAGATAATAGAATACTTAGAAATCTATAAATATTAAAATTAATATTATATAGCTAAAGTAATAAAGTCGTTTAGTTAATAAAGTAACGTTATTATTATAATTTCTTCTAAATGAAAAGATGAAAGAAGTAGTTATAATTCTTTTTAAATAATATAAAAAAGGAAAGAGTATAGACTAAATAACTAAACGAATATAAGAAAGGTCTAGTACCTTAATCTTATTACTCTAGGCTTTTATAGACCTATTTTAAGTCTCATTACTTAATATAGAAGGGTCTTCCTAATAATACTCTTATTTTAGAACAGTTTATAGCTTTTTTATATTACTGTTTCTTAAAAGTTACTATATTGCTCTTAGTACTATTATAATAAGGGGTTTATTAGTCTCTAGTTACTAATCTACTTAGTCTCGCTATACCTATTAGCTTAGAAAGAGTACTAATCGCTATATTAGTCTTATATATAGCTATCCTAGCTATCTTAGCTATAACCTACTAGTTAAATAATAGTAGTTATAATAATATATAAGGGATAAGGAAAGGGATATACTCGCTAGAAACTGCTAATAATATAGGAAAAGGGAGGAAGGGAGGGTTTTAGGGTCTATATTATTCCTACCTTAACTCTATAAGAAAGCATAGCTATTACTATCCCCTTAGAGGCCTCTAGCTACTATATAGTGATTTTACCTACTTAGGTATAATAGACCTTCTAACTCCGCGCCTCCTAATAATATGTAGCCTTTAGTTATATAATCTACTAGATAGCCTCACAATCTTTAACTTCATATTAATAATAACGTAGTTTTTAATTATTTAAATAACTATAAAACTATTAACCTTTCCTCTCGCGCAATACCCGCGCTACTATTAAATACTACCTCTATTACTACTTTATCTACTAGTTATTACTGTCTTTATAGTCCTCTTATTCGATCGGGTTAGCTATTACCTTCGTAGCTATATTATTATTAGTAACGCTCTCTCTATATTAAAGGAGTTAGCATAAGCTATACTTACTAACGTTCCCCTAAGGGTCTTAGGCTACCTCTACGTTAATAATATAGAAGACCTGCTCGAAAGAAGGCTACTTTATAAGGTATATAATACCCTACCTAGCTTCTACTACTAAATCTACTTACTTAGCTATAATATAATAATAGTTATCCCCTCTATAGATATTTATAACAGCTCTCTTAAGGGCTATACTAATAATATACTCTATATATAATAGAGTAGTCAAAGAAAGAGCAGGTTTTATTAATTATATTAATACTAAACTCTCTAGCAAGTTCTCGCGCGTTATTAGTATTAAAAGGTATACTTTAAGTTATCTTATATAGTAGCTTTTACCTTACTAGAAGGTTTAGTAAGGGTATTATTATAAGAGCCTTAGTAGCCCGTTTAGCTCTAATATAATTAACCCTAGTATAGCGCGTATCTAACTTTATATAAGGGTTTACTTACAAGTAATAGGAATATATAGGTTTCTTATATTGCTTTCTTAAACTAGTAGAGGGTATAGATTAAAATATCTATATAGTATTTCCTGAGTTATGCCTGCAAACTAGGTGAATTTATTATAGTCTTTTTATAAAGGGGCTGCGGCGTAATTACGAACTTAACTATTCCCTTAGAACTAAGGTAGGTCCATAAGTATCTTCCTCTCTTCTAAGCTACGTTTATTATTAATCGTATTATTACTATACGTTATTTATAAAGTTTCTAAGGCTATTATTATATTTAAAGTAGATTAATTATATATATATATATATATATATCTTTATAGGAGGGATATACGGACGTAGCGAATGCGCTGAATTCTCCAAGAAGCTTATAAAAGCTATTAAAAGGAGTAAAAGAATCTACCTATACGTACTATTACAAAGGGCTGGAACTAATAGGAACTAGAAAGATAATAAATAATATAACCCTATTTATAAATAAGTAACAGTATTAAATATAAGCTAAGAAGATGTATAAAGTAATTTATAGATCTGATTAAAAGAGATTATCGAAATTAGGTATAGATTTACTAAGAAAATACTAAAGACCGAGGTATAGGATTATTAAAGTACTAATAGTAGTAATATATAAATAATTCTAAAGTCTGCTATGCTCATCTTCTCTATACTGTACTCTATAGTCTTTTATAATAAGCCCGTGCGCTAGGGGAGCTTGTTTAAAGGCCGCGTAGCTAAGTCTATCTTATCCTATCCTAATATTCTAATTAATAAGGATACATTTATATAAGGATACCCTAATATATTACGTAGTTATTATAAGTAGGTTACTAGAGAGGTAGTAGCTAAAGCTCCTAGAAGGGGTTATATAAGTTATTAGTTATAATAAGGTATATCCTAAGTGGTTTATTAGCTTTATAAATTTATTAAAAGTATTATATAATTATACGACTTTATAAAAAAATTATTCTTTAGCTTTAAGTTTAAGAACTAATATCTTAACCTAGTAGAAGGTATTACTATAGTAGAAAGAGGGAAAGCTAGAGGTTATTATATAGAGCTTAATAATACTTATATATAATAGGTATCTTAAATAGTAGACCTACTTATAATTTAAGGCCTTCTTATTTAAATTACTTAGAGAGTTATAAAGCTACTTAATAATAAAAAAGGAACTAAAGACGCTATAAGACTAGTTACCCCTAAGGAATAAGTTTAGTAATAAGGGAAGGATAAGTACAATAAGCCCTAGAGTTAATATAATAATTTATAAACTAGGTATACTCTTATTCCTAAGCTCTATAATAAGAGAGTAAGGCCTCTAGCCACTGCATAGTGATTTTACCTGCTTAAGTGCAATAGACCTTCTAACTCCGCGCCTCCTGATAATACACAGCCTTTAGTCACGTGATTATAACTCTCCTAACTATAGCTATACTTATATATATCTATAGCCTCACGATCTTTAACTTTATATTAATAATAACGTGGTTTTTAATTATTTAATAGACTACGAAACTATTAACTTTTCCTCTCGCGCACTACCTGCGCCGCTAATACCGCCTCTATTACTGCTTCGTCCGCTAGCAGCTATACTATTATTAGTAACGCTCTCCCTATTAGTTAGCGTAAGCTATACTTACTAACGTTCGCCTAGGCTGCCTCTACCTTAGTAATATAGAGGACCTGCTCGAAGAAGGGCTACTCTATAGGGTATATAATAACCTACTAAACTTCTATTACTAAGTTTACTTACTTAGCTCTAATACTATCACGCCTTATAGAATCCCCTATAGGGGTATTAAGGTAAGCCCTCTTAAAGGTTATATTAATAATACGCTCTCTATATATAGTAGAGTAGTTAATAAAGGAGCAGGTTTTATTAATTATATTAAAGCTAAACTCTCTAGTAACCCCCTCTATACTATTTATATTAAAAGGTATACCTCGCTTAGGCTTAGTATATTTATATATAGGGTTTAATATTAATATAGTTAAGGGATAAGGATAAGAAAGAGGGAGAGGTATAAAGCCCTGCTTATAGTAGTAGAGCTTCTTATACTTCTAGCTATAAGAACCTCTTAGGAAAGACCTCTTTAGTTAAGGAGTTACCTCTTATATAATAGCGTTTATAATACCTTACTAGAAGGTTAACCCTTTAGGTTAAGGAGTTACCTTATATAGTAGCCTTTACCTTTAGTACCTTACTAGAAGGTCGACCTTTTAGGTTCAGGAGTTATCTTATATAGTAGCTTTTATAGCACCTTACTAGAAGGTTTAGCAAGGGTATTACTATAAGAGCCTTAGTAGCCCGTTTAGCTCTAATATAATTAGCCCTAGTATAGCGCGCGTCCGACTTTATAATATTTAGAGGGTTTGCTTATAAGTAGTAGGAATATATAGGGTTCTTATATTATTTTCCTTAACTAGTAGAGGGTATAGGTTAAAATACCTATATAGTATTTCCTAAATTATACCTGCGAACTAGGTGAATTTATTATAGTCTTTTTGCAAAGGGGCTGCGGCGTAATTCCAAGCTTAATAAGAGAGTAAATAGGAAGGCAGCTATCCCTAAAGCCTTTCTTTATTAGACCTACCTAGATTAAAATAGAATAGTTTATAATATTACTACAGCTATAATTAATAGGTATAAGGATATATATAACTTAAAGGTATAAGAGGTCTTTACCTAATAATATTATACTTCTAGATTAATTTAATAAGATAGGAGCTAGTAATAAGTAGTTATAAGAAAGAATAGATTACTAAAATAAGAATAAGAACTATTCTAAAGGCTAAGTAACTTTAGTAGCTATCTCTATAGACTTAGCTAAGTATTTATAAACCAAGTTAATTTAATTTAACTTTTATATAATCATTCCTATCTTTATAAGAGGTAGGATTCTATATTACTTTTACTATTCAGATACATTTCTATTCTAGACTTCGTTATAACTTACTAGTAGATTACTATTACTATTTATAGCCTTATAAGAATACTAATTAGAGGGATTATTAATAATAGCCTAGCTATTAACCTTACTAAAGAAGTTATATTAAATACCTAAGCTTATAGAATGATATAGTAAAAATAAATATAAGTATCCGCGGGATTACTAATAAAGAGTAGAGGACCTAATCTATAGGTATAAATATAAATAATATTTATATTAGTAGTAATCCGATTTAAGATATTGGCTTTTTTATCTTCCCTAAGAATACTTAAAATAAGGACCTAGTACTAGGAGCCCCCTTTATCTTAAAGACTAGGATAACGCTAGATTATATATAGAATTAGGTTATTAGAGTCCTTTATATAAGATATCATATAAATATCTCATAAAACCTTACATAAAAGAGACCTATAAGATATATCATGAATAAAGATACTTAATAATATACTATATAGTACGGCACAGAATATTATAGTGCTAATAATACTAGCTATACTATGGATGGAAAGGTTTAGAAAGTCCTGGAAAGCCCTATCTTTAATAAGCTTTCTACCTAAAGCTAAAAAGGGTTTAAGCTATAACCTTAATATACAACTAAGCCTCAATAGGCTAATGATACATATAATCTATTACGTCAGTGATTATATAAGCTATTGCGTAATAGAAGCCTCTAGAAGGCTTAAGATAAGTATAAATAACCCTCTTTTCCTCCTAGCTACCTAGTTACTAGTTAGTAAGCCGAAATAATACTTCTTTTAATACCCCTACTATATAAGTAATTATTACCTAAGCTACCTGAGTGATTACAAAATATAATTACATAACCTAAGACTTTAGTCTAGGGATATTAAGATTAATATCTTATTATTATTCTATATAGGATATTTAACTACTCGCTTCTTAGAGATTATTATTAAAATAGATCGCTTTATATCTTCCTAGTATTAATATACTCTTTTTTTTACTACCTATAGTTAGCAATATAGCGATAATTATACTTTCTTATATTCTTAATATAGTGTATTAATTAGCTATAAGGTGGTTTATTAGTTAGCTATATATATTACCTAGCTAGGTTCTCCTTTCTATATCTATAATAATATATAGAATTTCTTAACTATAATGTATTAAATTTATTATTAGTTATGATTCTTAGAATCTCTTAATAATTTAATATCCTTAGATTAGGTTTATATATTATAATTAGTCTCGCTATATATATTTTAATATCTCTAAGCTAGCTAAGCTCTCTTTAATAGACCCTTTTCTTTATTCTCTTGAGGCATTAGATATTTGTTTTTTAATCTCTCTTTTAAAAAACCTTTAGAATCCTCTATATAAAATAATTCTCTAAGCTAAACCTATATTCTTTTAGCTCTCTAATATTTATAAGTATTATATTTATATCCTTAAATATATAAGGCTAATTAGTTAAAAGACTAAGTAAGTATATTATTACTTATATACCTTTTAATAATTTCTTAATAATGGTAGTAATTAGTATTCATAAGCTTTCTTAATAAAGAGAGATTTAACCTTTGATAGAATTAGATTCTAAGATCGTTTAATATAAGTTGAGGGCGTTTATAACTACTAAGTTAGCAATATTCAAAGGTTAGCTATAGGAGGTATAAATATTTATATATATATATTAAGCTTCTAGATAATATAATCTAGACTCCATAGTATAACCTTAGCGCTTAGAAATATAGATTTAATATTCTATATATTAAAACCGTTATTATAAGCCTAACAAAAAGTAATAAAAAGCTTAGACTTAGTAATATAGTTTATAGAGGCATAGATGGAGAGGTTAACGTTAACGCTATATATATATTTTAAAGGTAAAGAAAGGGTAATATCTAATAGCTAAAGTTGATATAATAAATACATAGGTAAACCAATTCTTATAATATTATTCTACTTATAGTAAGTATCGAATTTAGCTAATGAATAGCTCTTATAGCTATTGATAATAAGTATTTAGTAGATACTCTTAGTTTAGTTCTTGGTATATTTATTAGAATATTTAATCTAGTCGAGACCTATATAATTATCCATCTATTTACTAGTAGTAGGCGTAATAACTTAGTTACCTAGAAAACCTGATTCTATAGTCTAGCTAATAAGGTAATATATACCCTTAACGATTATAAATGAAGGGATATACTACCGCCCTAAATTCATGTATTTCCTAACTATAGCTTATTTATAGTTACTAGGCTAGATAGACTTTACCTTATAATATTAATTAGTATATATTACTACTATTAATATAGTAATTATAACTTTTATAAAGCTAGTCTTATTAAAATTATTAAGGTCCTTCTCTTAGAGTTTATATTTAGTTATTATATTATTAATACTAAACGCGCCTATCGCAGGTATCCTACCTAAGGGCGCTTAATATAACTAATATATCAAATATACCTAAACGTAGTAAACCTCTTTAAAAGGGTTTATTGCCTTTAAGGAGAAAACCTTTTAAAATTATAGAACTTTTACTTATATTCTCTACTTACTATATAAGCTATTTGTCTTAGTAGTAAACCCTTAATAGCTAGCTATATCCCTATATAACTAAGAATATCTCTTATAATTAAACAAAGTATTTAACTATATAAATACCTAACTCTATTTGGTTTATATAACGTAATATCTTAGTAGTTAATATCTATAGGTATTATAGATTATTAAAGGCCTCTAAACGTCCCTTTTCCATTAATAAGGAATATTAATAAGAGATATTAACCCTTTACTAAGTAGGGGATATCCCTAAGAGATATTAAATCTTAAAGATTTCCTTAACTAAGGAATATCCTAAAGAGATAATGAACCTTAAAGATGATAATACCCTATAAGCTGCTCTCTAAATATAAGGTTAAAGAGGGTCTTAATTCTAATCTCTTAGAGCTTATTAACTATCAAATTACTATAAACTTTATAGTAGTACTTAAGTAATACCTAGATAAGTTCTTTATACTCCTTACTTAGACTCCGTATACCCTCCTTAGGTTAGTTATAAAGGTAAGTATTATACCTATTACGCGCGAGAACTTTAATTAACGTTTAAATAGCTACTTGTAACGCTTCGGGTGGTGTGCCGCAGCGATGCAATAACCAATTGCACCATGCGCAAAAGATCTGCTATTCCGCGCACTTCGTGCCGGAATGTACTATATATGCGCTTATATAGGCTAGCTACCGCACTAGTGTCTTATAATTAACCACTACTCTAAGCGCTTAGTCCCTTAAGCGTATTAGAGATAAGATAGATAAGTATATATAGACCCCGAGGTCTATGTAACTAACGTCGCTACGTACATACCCTCTAAGCCTAACGTAGGACTGCGCTAGCGCATAGCCTAAGTACGCTATATGCTGCTTATCCACTATCGTCACGCTATAGTAAGTACCTAGCGGGATTCGAACCGCTAACCTCTATATAGCTAAAAGGGCTAAGTCTAGAAGACCCACGAAGTGTGCGGAAAATTATAACGCTTCGGGTAGTGTGCCGCAGCGATATAATAACTAATTACGCTATACGCAAAAGATCGGCTATTCCGCACAATTCGCACCGGAATGCACCACACATACGCTTATATAAGCTAGCCACCGCACTAGTCTCTAACACTACTAATACTAAACGCGCCTAGCGCGACTACCCCGCCTAAGGGGACTCAACGCGACTAATATTAAATATATCTAAACCTAGTAAACGTCCTTAAAAGGGTTTATCGCCTTGAAGGTGAAAACCTTCTGAAATCATAGAATTCCTACCTGTATTTTTCGCCTACTACGTGGACTCTTTAATTATATAAAAAGATAAACTACTTTAAAATAGCCTCTAGACCCTCCGACAGAACCCTTCAATAATTACATATATAGGTAAACTTGGTTTTTGAAGCAGGCTATAAGTTTATAAACTATATACCTTCTATTGAAAAGGTTAACCTTTACCTTTTAGGAAGCTAGGCCTACCTAAGAAAAAAGACTCTCTTATTATTACTAAACCCTTATTTATTAAAAACTTAAATCTAATTAGTCTTTTAAAGAATTCAGCTAATTTATCCTAAGTCTAGATAAATATAGGTCTATATAGCTTAGTTTAGTTTATATTACTCTTTCTAGCCTTTTTTAGCTCTTATTAGCTCTTTATTAATAAGCCTTATATATATATAGTAAGGCTCTAGCTAGTAGCTAGTAAGAATAGGTACTTATTAATATGTTTATACCTTTATCTTAGAGTTAAATAGAGTTAGCTAGAACTAAACTAAGTAAATAAAACTTTAAAATATAATATAAGGTACTTATTAAGGACTACCTTTAGTAATATAGTTATTGAGGATCGCTTTTAATCTTTAAAAGATCTCCTTACTTATCTTCTTTATAAAATAACTAAAGATTCTAAGTAATAAATAAGCTATAAAAATAAATAGCTACTCCTTAGTATAGCTTATAATAGGCCTCTGGCTACTGCATAGTGATTTTACCTGCTCAAGTGCAATAGACCTTCTAACTCCGCGCCTCCTAATAATACATAGCCTTCGGTTACGTAACTATAACTTTCCTAACTATAGCTATACTTATACGTGCCTATAGCCTCACGATCTTCAACCTTATATTAATAATAACGTGGTTTTTAATTATTTAAACTACGAAACTCTTAACTTATCCTCTTACGCACTACCCGTGCTACTAATACCACCTCTATTACTGCTTTATCCGCTAGTCCTATGCTATTATTAGCAACGCTCTCTCTATGTCAACGCAGTCGGCGTAAGCTATACTTACTAACTACTAAGGGGCCGAGGCTAACTCTGCCTTAATAGTACAGAGGACCTGCTCGAAGAAGGGCTACTCTATAGAGTATATAATAACCTACCTAGCTTCTACTACTAATTCTACTTACTTAGCTATAATATAATAATAAGTATCCCCTCTAGGGGTATTAATAAGAGCCCTCTTAAGGGCTATACTAATAATATACTCTCTATATATAATAGAGTAGTTAAAGAAGGAGCGGGTTTTACTAATTATATTAATATTAAACTCTCTAGTAAGCTCTTATATATTATTAGTATTAAAGGGTATACCGTATAAAAGCTTAGGGTTTTTATATATAAGGTCTAGTATTAATATAATTAGGGATTAGGATAAGGAAGAGGGAGAGGTATAAAGCCTTATTTATAATAATAGAGCTTCTTATACTTCTAGCTATAAGAACCTCTTAGGAAAGACCTCTTTAGTTAAGGAGTTATTTCTTATATAGTAGTATCTATAATACCTTTAGTACCTTATTAGAAGGTCGACCTTTTAGGTTAAGGAGTTATCTACTATAATAGCTTTTACCTTTAGTACCTTACGAGAAGTTCGATATTTTAGGTTAAGGAGTTATCTTATATAGTAGCGTTTATCTTACTAGAAGGTTTAGCGAGGGTATTACTATAAGAGCCTTAGTAGCTTATTTAGCTCTAATAGAATTAGCCCTGGTATAGCGCGCGTCTAACTTTATATAATGTTTAGAGGGTTTGCTTACAAGTAGTAGGAATATATAGGGTTCCTATATTATTTTCCTTAACTAGTAGAGGGTATAGGTTAAAATACCTATATAGTATTTCCCGGATTATACTTGCGAACTAGGTGAATTTATTATAGTCTTTTTGCGAAGGGACTGCGGCGTAATTCCGAACTCAATAGCTTATAATATATTTACTTTCTACTCTTTATTATCTCTCTTAGTATATATAGCTCTAATAAGGCCTCTAGCCACTGCATAGTGATTTTACCTGCTCAAGTGCAACAGACCTTCTAACTCCGCGCCTCCTAATAATATATAGCCTTCGGTCACGTAATCCTCTCCTAACCATAGCCGCACTTATACGTGCCTATAGCCTCACGATCTTTAACTTTATATCGATAATAACATAGTTTTTAATTATTTAAACTACGAAACTATTAACTTTTCCTCTCGCGCACTACCCGCGCTGCTAATACCGCCTCTATTACCGCTTCGTCCGCTAGAAGTCGTTACTATCTTTACTATGCTATCGTTAGCAACGCTCTCTCTATATTAAAGCAGTTAGCGTAAGCTATACTTACCGACGTTCGCCGCCTAGGCCGCCTCTACCTTAGTAATACGGAGGACCTACTCGAAGAAGGGCTACTCTATAGGGTATATAACGACCCGCTAAACTTCTACTACTAAGTTTACTTACTTAGCTCTAATGCTATTACGCCTTATAGAGTCCCCTATAGGGGTATTAAAATAAGCCCTCTTAAGAGCTATGCTAATAATACGCTCTCTATATATAGCGGAGTAGTTAATAAAGGAGCGGGTTTTATTAATCGTATTAAGGCTAAACTCTCTAGCGATCCCCTCTATATTATTTATACTAAAGAGCGTGCCTCGCTCGGGCTTAGCGTATTTATATACGGGGTCTAGTACTAATATAGTTAAGGGATAAGGATAAGGATAAGGGAGAGGTATAAGGCCCTGCTCGTAATAAAGCTTCTTATACTTCTAGCTATAAGAACCTCTTAGGAAAGACCTCTCTAGTTAAGGAGTTACCTCTTATATAGTAGTATTCGCAGCACCTTTAGCACCTTACTAGAAGGTCGACCTTTTAGGTTAAGGAGTTATCTTATATAGTAGCTTTTATAGCACCTTGCTAGAAGGTTTAGCGAGGGCGTTACTACGAGAGCCTTAATAGCCCGTTTAGCTCTAATATAATTAGCCCCAGTGCGGCGCGCGTCTAACTTTATATAGTAATATTCAGAGGGTTTACTTATAAGTAGTAGGAACGTATAGGGTTCCTATATTATTTTCCTTAACTAGTAGAGGGTATAGGTTAAAATACCTATATAGTATTTCCCGAATTATACCTGCGAACTAGGTGAATTTGTTATAGTCTTTTTACGAAGGGGCTGCGGCGTAATTCCGAGCTCAATAGCTCTAATAAGAGCAGGAGGTATATAAAAAACTATATATTAAGAAGAGAGTATTATATAAAAAGTATAGTATAACATTTATTTATTTAGTAATTATCCCTATTATAAATCCTAAAAAAGAGATCTATTTCTTTATGTGTATAATAAGTACTTATTAGTATATCTATACTCTTATTAAGCTTAAGTAGAGTTAGTTACAACTCGACTTAGTAAATAGAACCTTAGAATATAGCGCGAGGCCCTTTTTCCTAAAGACTACCTTAAAACCCTCTAAGACCTACTTCCTTATTTTTATTATGAAGTACCTATAGATTTTAAGTAATATATAAGCTAGCTCTTAATACTAACCTAGAGCTTAAAATTATTACTAGGGATATATAGCTTAAGTATATTTAGCTTATTAATACTATCTCTTTCTAAGGTACCTATAGATGTTAAGTAATATATAAGCTATAAAAATAAAAAGCTATTAATTAGTATAGCTTATAATATACTTAGCTCCTATCCCTCTTTATCTCCTCTAATATATATAGCTCTAATATGAGTAGGAAGTATATATAAAACCACGGGTTAAGAAGAGAGTATTATATAAGGAGATTACTATATAATTTACTTATCTAGTAACTATCCCTGCTATATATTCTAATAAGAAAGTCTATTTCTTAAAGTAAATGATAAATCAATACTAGTATATCTATACTCTTATTGTTATTAAATAGAGTTAGCTATAACTAAACTTAGGAAATAAAACCGAAGAATATAGTATAAAGCTCTTATTATTAAGGATTACTTTTAGGCTTGAGTTCGGAGGTACGCCGTAGCCCCTTCGCAAAAAGACTATAATAAATTCACCTAGTTTATAGGTATAATTCGGGAAATACTATATAGGTATTTTAACCTATACCCTCTCCTAGTTAAGGAAAGTAATATAGGAACCCTATATATTCCTACTACTTATAAGCAAACCCTTATATAAAGTTAGACAGGCGCTATACTAGGGCTAATTCCATTAGAGCTAAATAGGCTACTAAGGCTCTTATAGTAACGCCCTCGCTAAACCTTCTAGTGAGGTAAAAGCTACTATATAAGATAACTACTTAACCCAAAAGATTAACCTTCTAGTAAGGTGCTATAAATATTATTATATAAGAGGTAACTCCTTAACTAAAGAGGTCTTTCCTAAGAGGTTCTTATAGCTAGAAGTAAAAGAAGCTCTATTATAAGCAGGGCTTTATACCTCTCCCTCTTCCTTATCCTTATTTCTTAACTATATTAATTCTAGACCTTATATATAAAAATACTAAGCTTATATAAGGTATACCCTTTAATACTAATAACGCGTAAGAGCTTACTAGAGAGTTTAGTATTAATATAATTAATATAACCTACTTCTTTTTTAACTACTCTATTATATATAGAGACCGTATTATTTATTTAGCCCTTAAGACGGCTCTTATTAATACCCCTAGAGGGGATACTTACTATTATATTATAGCTAAGTAAGTAGACTTAGTAGTAGAACCTAGGCGGGTTATTATATAGCTTATAGAGTAGCCCTTCTTTAAGCAGGTCCTCTATACTATTAAGGTAGAGGTAGCCTAGGCCCCTTAGGGGTTAATAAGTATAGCTTGCGCTAAATAGAGAGAGCGTTACTAATAATAGTATAGCTATAAAGACGTTAGGTAACCTAATTAAATAAGAGGATAAAGATAGTAACGACTAGCGGATAAAGCGGTAATAGAGGTAGTATTAATAGCGCGGGTAGTATACGAGAGGAAAAGTGGATAGTTTCGTAGTCTATTAAATAATTAAAAACTATATTATTATTAATATAAAGTTAAAGATCGTGAGGCTATTAATAGGTATATATAAGTATAGCTATAGTTAGGAAAGTTACGATCACGTAACTAAAGGCTATGTATTATTAGGAGGCGCGGGATTAGAAGGTTTATTGCACTTAAGTGGGTAAAATCACTATATAGTAGCTAGAGGCACTTTTAGGCTTTCTAGGATCTACTTATTCTTTTCTTTATAAGATACTTTTAGATTTTAAGTATTATATAAGCTAGCTCGTATTATTAAGTTTAACCTTAAAGTTATCTCTAAAGATATATAGCTCAAGTAAATATAGCTTACTAATACTACCTCTCTAGAAAGTACCTATAGATTCTAAGTAATATATAAGTTATAAAAATAAAAAGGTATTGATTAATATAGCTTATAATATATTTATCTCCTATTTCTCTTTATCTCCCCTAGTATATATAGCTCAATTCAGAGCAGGAGGTATATAAAGAACTACGCTTTAAGAAGAGAGTATTATATAAAAGGATTACTATTAAGTTCGGGATTACGCCGCAGCCCCTTCGCAAAAAGACTATAATAAATTCACCTAGTTTATAAGCATAATTTAGGAAATATTATATAGGTATTTTAACCTATACCCTCTATTAGTTAAGGAAAATAATATAGGAACCCTATATATTCCTACTACTCGTAAGTAAACCCTCTAAATATTACTATATAAAGTCGAATATGCGCTATACTAGGGCTAATTATATCGGAGCTAAACGGGCTACTAAAGCTCTCGTGGCAACGCCCTCGCTAAACCTTCTAGCAAGGTGCTGCGAAAGCTACTATATGAGATAACTCCTTAACCCAAAAGGTCGACCTTCTAGCAAGGTGCTGAAGGTGCTGCGAATGCCACCGTACGAGAGGTGACTCCTAAAAGGATTACTATATTATTTGCTAAGTTAGTAATTATTTCTATTATAAATCCTAATAAGAAAATCTATTTCTTTAAATATAGCTCGCTAGCTCTACTCCTCTATAAGGTACTTATAAATTCTAAGTAGTATATAAGCTATAGAAAGAAAAGGCTATTTGTTAGTATAGCTTATAATATACTTACTCCTTATCCCTTATTATCTCTATTAGTATATATACTTATAATAAATATAGGAGCTAGTAACTAGTAGGAGTAAGTACTTATTAGTATATTTATACCCTTATTAAGATTAAATAGACTTAGCTATAACTAGACTTAGTAAATAAAACTTTAAAATATAATATAAGGTAGTTATTAAGAACTACGTTTAATAAGATAGTAATCAAGAACTACTTTTAATTTTAAAAGGATCTCCTCATATATCCTCTTTATAAGCTACCTATAGATTCTAAGTAATATATAAGCTTTAAAAATAAATAGCTACTCCTTAGTATAGCTTATAGTATACTTATCTCCTATTCCTTCTTATCTCTATTAATATATATATCTCTAGTAAGAGTAGGAGGTATATAAAAAATAATATATTAAGAGGAGATTACTATATAACGAGATTATTATACTATTTACTTATATTAAATACTAGATATCTCAATTAATATCGTATTAGTAGAGCTAATACCTAGCGCTCCCTACTATAGAGAATGGGTTAGGGTTAGGGTCAGGGTCTATTTAGTATTACTAATTAGATTTATTCTACTTATAGCGTAACCTTACTAATAGAAGTTTTTTCCTTAGAGCTAGCTATAGCTAGCGCTCCCAAGTAGCGTATTACTTACTAATAAGCTTATTATTACGCGCTCGTAGTAGGGGATTAGGTATATACTCTATATTAATAAGATATAAAGGAAATCCTCTAGTATCCTATTTTTTAATCTATAACAGAAGTACTTTCTCCTTAATTAGATTAAGTTTATATTATCAAGGTTAGGTAGTTATACATTAACGTTAGTTATTTATTCTATCATATAAAGAGCTTTTAGGAATACTATAGTTCTTCGCTATATGTTATATACTTAGCCTTTAGCTTATAGTTTATATTAATTAGATCGCTTTAGTATTAAGAAGGACTTTATCTTCTAAGAAGTAAATTAGTATTATAGTTATAGAGTAATTATATATTAAACATATTAGTAGTTAGTAAGTAAGTAGGTATAGGAAAGGGTGCGCAGCTAACTAATATACGTAGCTAACGAATAAACCACGTTATATAAATTTAACCTATATTATATACTCTACTATATTTAATATACTTTATATAATACCAAAAGGCTACTACTACGTTTTACTCCTTTTATACTTATAAAAAGTATTATTAACCTTAATAGCAGTATAGTAGAGGTTCTAAAACCCCTAGGAGTCAATATAAGAAATATATAATAATAAGGTTAATTGAGTAATGTATTATAAATTAAATCTATTCCTATATATATCTTTTATATTACTTGAGTTCGGAATTACGCCGCACCCCCTTCGCAAAAAGACTATAATAAACTTACCTAGTTCCCAAGTATAATTCAGGAAATACTATATAGGTATTTTAACCTATACCCTCTACTAGTTAAGGAAAATAATATAGGAACCTTATATATTCCTACTACTTATAAGTAAACCTTCTAAATATTACTATATAAAGTCGGATACGCGCTATACTAGGGCTAATTATATTAGAGCTAAACGGGCTACTAAGGCTCTTATAGCCTAGAAACGCCCTCGCTAAACCTTCTAGTAAGGTAAAAGCTACTATATAAGATAACTCTTTAACCTAAAAGGTTAACCTTCTAGTAAGGTGCTATGAATACTACTATATAAGAGGTAACTCCTTAACTAAAGAGGTCTTTCCTAAGAGGTTCTTATAGCTAGAAGTATAAGAAGCTCTATAAGTAGGGCCTTATACCTCTCCCTCTTCCTTATTCTTATCTCTATAACCTATAATAAATCCTTAACTATATTAGTACTAGACCCTATATATAAATACGCTAAGCCTAAGCGAGATATACCCTTTAGTATAAATAATATAGAGGGGGTTACTAGAGAGTTTAGCCTTAATATAATTAATAAAACCCGCTCCTTTATTAACTACTCTACGATATATAGAGAGCGTATTATTACTATAGCCCTTAAGAGGGCTTACTTTAATACCCCTATAGGGGACTCTATAAAACGTAATAATATTAAAGCTAAGTAAGTAAACTTAGTAGTAGAAGTTTAGTGGGTTATTATATACCCTATAGAGTAGCCCTTCTTTGAGCAGGTCCTCTATATTACTAAGGCAGAGGTAGCCTAGGCAGCCTAGGCGAACGTTAGTAAGTATAGCTTACGCTAAATAGAGAGAGCGTTACTAACGATAGTATAGCTAGTAGACGAAGCGGTAATAGAGGCGGTATTTAATAGTAGCGCGGGTAGTACGCGAGAGGAAAGGTTAATAGTTTTATAGTTTAAATAATTAAAAACCACGTTATTATTAATATAAAGTTAAAGATCGTGAGGTTATAGGTACGTATAAGTATAGCTATAGTTAGGAAAGGTAGTTAGTAATTATAATTATATAACCGAAGGCTATGTATTATCAGGAGGCGCGGAGTTAGAAGGTCTGTTGCACTTAAGCAGGTAAAATCACTAGGCAGTGGCCAGAGGCCTCTTTTATATATCTTTTATATTACTTAAAATAAATATAATATTATTACTTATCAAAGGTATTACCTATATAACCTTAACTAGACATAGGTGAAATGCTTCGACCTAGGATATAAATTGGGTGTCTATAGCTCGTAGCTACTCTTATAGTTTAGCTATACCTTACGTCATATAGGTAGAAAGATATAAGCGAAATGCTTCGACCTAGGATATAAATCTAGTGCCTATAGCTCGCAGCTAGCCTTATAGTTTAGCTATACCTTATATTATACAGGCTGAAGAATATAGGCGAAATGCTTCGACCTAGAATTCGAATTCGGTGCCTATAGCCCATAGCTAGCCTTAAGGTTTAGCTATGTCTTACGTTATATAGGTTGAAAAACATAGGCGAAATTCTTTAACCTGGGATGCAAATCGTGCGCCTAAATTAGTAGTCCGCGCCTTAGATACTATTACTTAGCTGCTTAGCGGATACGTATCGCTGACGTCCCTCCTGCTATAACTTCGATAAAGGAAAGAACGTAGTCTATAACACGTACTATGATAATAGTGGTCGTGTGGTATTACGCGTGTCCGTGTTACCCCTGCTGCCGCCCCTCACGTTCGTTTAACAAGCCTATATAAACCCGATACGACTATCTGCGGATTATCATTTGATAATGAACTGGCCCTGCGTTATAAGGTTGCTTATTATCTCTGCGGAGAAATCGGATATATACTTGTTAGAGGATATATAACAAAGTGTTATAGCGGAGATTTGTAGTTACTTGAGAGGTAAAATTCGCCTATACTAACCTAGGGATTCTAAACGTTTGCGTAGTCTTATACTAATAGGTTTAGGTATAATATTTCAAGGTCGTCTTAAGCAGCCTATAAAAAATAAAGTTACTTATTAAAATCTCTAGAATAATGAAACGAATTTATAATACTAGAGGTTTATTATCCTTATATAATTTACTATAAGAAATATATATTCTATATATCTAAATTAATAATACTTAATTCTAAAGGCTATAGACTGGAGGTTATAAACCAATATTGAGAATCCCTAGGTAGGTATAATTAAGGTATTCCGTTAGCTATCCGATACAAGGGTTTCTAGTAATAGAAGCCAAGGGATAACGCTTGATAATAATAAGGTCTAGTTAGTCCATATTACTAGGATAGATCTAGGGATTAAGGGATACAGTAATTAGTTATATTCCTTATAAACTAATATATAGTCCTAGTAAGTATTAGTTCTCTACTTATAATAAGCGTTTATAATACTAAGAGTAAGCTACTTATAGTTTCCTTTATTAGTACTTACGCTTCCTTACTAGTATATAACTTATACTATAGTTCTTTTATACTAAGTATGGCCTATTATTCCTATATTATTCTATATATAAGTAGTATCTAGGCGATAGGCGTGCTTATAAGGTAGCCCTAGTTCTTCTATATCTAACGGGTTATAATATTAGGTCTCCCTCTTAAATAGTGTTATCCCTAAGACTAATATAAGTAGGTTATTACTCCTAGGTTAGGGAGTTATTAATCGTACTTCCTAGTCTTTTTATAATACTAATACTATATTAGGTCGCGTTTAAAAATCCTAGCCTAATTAAGTAGTTTAAGCTACATCTACTATCTATTATTATCTTAATAGTTAGGTAGTTCTCTAGGAGGGTTTAAAGGTTTTACCTTATTCCTATTATTATTTATATAGTAAAGTATATAAAATAATAAAGGGGTATTTGAAGTATAGTAAGTATACTTAGCGAGGCCTCTAGCCACTGCATAGTGATTTTACCTGCTCAAGTGCAATAGACCTTCTAACTCCGCGCCTCCTAATAATACATAGCCTTCGGTCACGTGATCCTTTCCTAACTATAGCTGCACTTATACGTGCCTATAGCCTCACGATCTTTAACTTTATATCGATAATAACGTAGTTTTTAATTATTTAATAGACTATAAAACTATCGACTTTTCCTCTTACGCACTACCCGCGCTGCTATTAAATACCGCCTCTATTACTGCTTCGTCCGCTAGCTATGCTATTATTAGTAACGCTCTCTCTATATTATAGTCAGCGTAAGCTATACTTACTAACGTTCCCCTAAGGGGCTTAGGCTACCTCTGCCTTAATAGTGCGGAGGACCTGCTTAAAGAAGGGCTACTCTATAGGGTATATAATAACCCGCCTAGCTTCTACTACTAAGTCTACTTACTTAGCTATAATATAATAGCGAGTATCCCCTCTAGGGGTATTAATAAGAGCCCTCTTAAGGGCTATACTAATAATATACTCTCTATATATAATAGAGTAATTAAAGAAAGAGCGGGTTTTATTAATTATATTAATACTAAACTCTCTAGCGAGCTCTTGCATATTATTAGTATTAAAGGGCGTACCTCGCGCAGGCTTAGCGTTTTTATATTTAGGGTCTAGTGCTAATATAGTTAAGGATTTATTATAGGTTATAGGGATAAGGATAAGGAAGAGGGAGAGGTATAAAGCCCTGCTTATAGTAGTAGAGCTTCTTATGCTTCTAGCTATAAGAACCTCTTAGGAAAGACCTCTTTAGTTAAGGAGTTACCTCTTATATAGTAGCGTTCGCAGCACCTTACTAGAAGGTCGACCTTTTAGGTTAAGGAGTTATATCATATAGTAGCCTTTCTAGGCTATAAGAGCCTTAGTAGCCCGTTCGGCTCTAATATAATTAGCCCTAGTGCGGTGCGCGTCTAACTCTATACGAGGGTTTACTTATAAGTAGTAGGAACATATAGGGTTCCTATATTATTTTCCTTAACTAGTAGAGGGTATAGGTTAAAATACCTATATAGTATTTCCCGAATTATACTTGCGAACTAGGTGAATTTGTTATAGTCTTTTTGCGAAGGGGCTGCGGCGTAATTCCGAGCTTAAGTATACTTAGCGAGGTTATTCGTATAATATAACTAGAGTAGTATTCAATTCCTATAAGTTTTTCCTTTATTTATATAATATCTCTTCTATTTATATCCTTTTAATAGTAAGTTATTTTCTAGATAAATATAATAACTAGGGTAGGTAGAAAGCTATAAAGAGGAGATTTTATGTAAGAAAACAAATATACTATAAGGCTCCTGGCCGCTATATAGTAATTATACCTGCTTAAGTGCAATAGACCTTCTAACTCCGCGCCTCCTAATAATATATAGCCTTTAGTTACGTGATCTTACTAACTACCTTTCCTAACTATAGCTGTACTTATACGTGCCTATAGCCTCACGACCCTTAACTTTATATTAATAATAACGTAGTTTCTAATTATTCAAACTACGAAACTATCGACTTATCCTCTTATATACTACCCGCGCCGCCGTTAAATACCGCCTCTATTACCGCTTTACTTACTATAGCTATGCTATTGTTAGTAACGCTCTCCCTAATTAGCATAAGCTATACTTACTAACGTTCCCCTAATAGGCCTAGGCTGCCTATGCCGCCTCTACCTTAGTAATACGGAGCACCTGCTCGAAGAAGGGCTATACTATCAGGTATATAATAACCCGCTAAACTTCTATTACTAAGTTTACTTACTTAGCTCTAATATTATTACGCCTTATAGAGTCCCCTATAGGGGTATTAAGGTAAGCCCTCTTAAGGGCTATATAAATAATATACTCTCTATATATAGGGGAGTAGTTAATAAAGGAGTAGGTTTTATTAATTATATTAAGCCTAAACTCTCTAGTAATCCCCTCTATATTATTTTTATTAAAAGGCGTACCTCGCTTAGGTTAAGTATATTTATATATAGGGTCTAGTGCTAATATAGTTATAAGATAAGTATTAGGAAGAGTGAGAGGTATAAGGCCCTACTTATAAAGCTTCTTATATTTCTAGCTATAAGAATCTCTTAGGAAAGACCTCTTTATTTAAGAAGTTACCTCTTAAATAGTAGCCTTTACCTTACTAGAAGGTTAACCTTTTAGGTTAAGGAATTATTTTATATAGTAGCTTTTATAGCACCTTTAGCACCTTGCTAGAAGGTCGACCTTTTAGGTTAAGGAGTTATCTTATATAGTAGCTTTTCTAGGCTACGAGAGCCTTAGTAGCCCGTTTAGCTCTGATATAATTAGCCCTAGTGCGGCGCGCGTCCGACTTTATAATATTTAGAGGGTTTGCTTATAAGTAATAAGAATATATAGGGTTCCTATATTATTTTCCTTAACTAGTAGAGGCTATAGGTTAAAATACCCGCATAGTATTTCCTAAATTATACTTATAAACTAGGTGAATTTATTATAGTCTTTTTATAAAGGGGCCGCGGCGTAATTCTGAACTCAATTATAACTATTATATATAATATAAACTAGGTGCTTATAGTATATAAGTATACCTCTTTTATATTACTACTAAACTAGAGCGATAATATAATACTTTAGTACCTCTAAAGTAGCTACCTTAGCCCTAAGGCTCTTAAGTAGCTAGTATATACTACTTAGGGGCAAGGATTAAGGGCTTAATATACTTATAGTACTAATGCTACGTAGTTATATATATTAAATAGGTAATTCGAGATAAATATTAGAAGATAAAGTAATACGCCCTTACTATAGGATTATATAGGATCTATTTAACTACCCTAAAGGCTTTAACTAGAACTAGTAGCTCCTTATTATTAAGGATAAATATACTAGTTAGCTCTCTATATTTCTACGTGTTAATAAGACTTATAGTAGTATTATCAAGTTCGAAATTACGCCACAGCCCCTTCGTAAAAAGACTTCAACAAATTTACCTAGTTCGTAAGTATAATTCGGGAAATATTATATCGGTATTTTAACCTATACCCTCTACTAGTTAAGGAAAATAATATAGGAACCCTATATGTTCTTATTACTTATAAGTAAACCCTCGTATAAAGTCGGATGCGCGCTATACTAGGGCTAATTATATTAGAGCTAAATAGGCTACTAAGGCTCTCGTAGTAACGCCCTTGCTAAACCTTCTAATAAGGTGCTATAAAAGCTACTATATAAGATAACTCCTTAACCTAAAAGGTTAACCTTCTAGTAAAGTATTATAAATACTACTATATAAGAGATAACTCCTTAACTAAAGAGGTCTTTCCTAAGAGGTTCTTATAGCTAGAAGTATAAGAAGCTCTACTACTATAAGTAGGGCTTTATACCTCTCCCTCTTCCTTATCCCTATAACCTATAATAAATCCTTAAAGATACTAGCACTAGACACTATATTTATAAACGCTAAGCCTGCGTAAGGTATACCTTTTAATACTAATAATATAAAAGAGCTTACTAGAGAGTTAAATATTAATATAATTAATAGAACCCGCTCCTTTATTAACTACTCTATTATATATAGATAGTATATTATTAATATAGCCCTTAAGAGGGCACTTATTAATACCCCTAGAGGGGATACTTATTATTATATTCTAGCTAAGTAAGTAGACTTAGTAATAGAAGCTAGGTAAGTTATTATATACCCTATAGAGTAGCCCTTCTTCGAGCAGGTCCTCCGCACTATTAAATCAGAGGTAGCCTAGCCCCCTTAGGGCTTAAAAGTTAGTAAGTATAGCTTGCGCTAAATGCTTTAATATAGAGAGAGCGTTGCTAATAATAGCATAGCTACTGCGAAGTCGTTAGCTAACCTAATCGAATAAGAGGATAAAGATAGTAACGACTAGCGGATAAAGTAGTAATAGAGGCGGTATTTAATAGTAGCACAGGTAGTACCTAAAGGGAAAGGTTAATAGTTTTATAGTTTAAATAATTAAAAACCACGTTATTATTAATATAAAGTTAAAGATCGTGAGGCTATTGGCACGTATAAGTGCGGCTATAGTTAGGAGAGGTAGTTAGTAATTACGATTACGTGACCGAAGGCTATGTATGATTAGGAGGCGCGGAGTTAGAATATCTATTGCACTTAAGCAGGTAAAATCACTATGTAGTAGCTAGATTATACTCGCTATATATACTTTTAAGCGATAGGTATCTTAATAGAAGGGACTTTCTATTTATAAGATTAGATAAGATATTAAGAGGTTAGTAATTTCACTTATAAGATATATAGGATATAAGAATTAGACCTATATTGAAGGAATAGAGGTTAAAATAACCCCTCTATATATAAAGGAACTAAATAATAGAGGGGAATAGGCTAGTTAGGAAGTTATAACTTAAACGATTAAGATACTCGCTATAGCTAGCTTACTTATAGGACTATAGGCTAAGATAGTACTAGTAGTAATACCGCTTTATAATATAAGCCTACTTAAGCACTATAACTAGTATTTACTACTATACATTAAAGAAAAGTAGTTCTATTAGTACTTTTGCTAGTAATATATAGAGTAGCCCTAACTTATAGCTTTCACCCTTACTAGGGATATATATGTACCTATAGCTACTATATATACCCTCTTAAGAGGGAATGAGAGAGAGGAATTAATAAGAGAAGCTTTAATATAGTACTATAAGGATATATTAGATACCTAGTAGGATATATTCTAAATACCTATAACCTATATAAGGTCTAGATCCCTGCGTTATAAATAGTTATTATTATATAGAACGTAATATTTAATAAATAGACTTTTTATATAAAGTATAAGGTAAAAGAGGCTATCCTAGAAGATACTATCTATAAGATAGTAAAAGAAATTAAAAGATTTATATTATAAGTTAATTTTAAACTCTGGATCTTAGGCGTTCTAAGTAAGGTTAAAGCTATATTAATACCTATAAGGAAATAATTACTTATAGTAACCCTTATTCCTATAACTAAGTCTCTAAATAGAAGAGTCTTAAAACTTCTAAAGGGATAGGTAGGTTAGAAGAAGGGGTAGCAATCCTATACTAGATCTAGATAAAAGCCTATCCCTAATAGATGGAATAATAAGTATAGTATATATATTAGAAACGAACTATATATATAAAGCTATTAGGGAAGTTAATTCTAAAGGGGAATAGATCGAGAACTATATAATAATTAAAATACTCCTGCTTTATAATATATTTCTAAAGCGGGTAAGAGTAATAAGAACGAACCTTTAGATAGGAAGCCCTTAAATCTGCTAGTATAGCTATACTAGGGTAGTAAGGAGAGGGCTAATACTAGATAGAGGTCTAACTAGGTATATAACTAGGAGGGTTATAGCTAAACTTATTAAAGCTAATAACTATATAATTTACTACCTAGTAACTTATAACTAGGAATAATAAAAAGCAAATGCCGCTCTAGTTACTAGTTTATACTCTAATATTTTATAGAGTAGGAGCGGGTCTCTAGCTTCTTTAAGACTTTTATACCTAATTAGTAGAAAGCCTTTTTAGAAGCTAGTATAGGGTATTATACGCTCTATAGCTATATTTATACTACTATTTATAGCGCGAAGCCCGCTTATATAACTATAATAATCTATAAATATCTTACTACTAATAACCTTACTAAGCTACTATGCTTATAGAAGGAACTTCTAAACCTCCTATAAGTACTCCGAACTCGCTTTAAAGAAGTAGCTAAGATTAAGCTAGATAAATTATAATAAATAGATATATAGCGCGTTATTAACTAAGAGATAACAATAACGAGACTAATCCCTTTAAAGTAAGTATTTACTTATAAATTTAATAAGGATAATATCCTTAATTAGTATAAAGTAAGGATTTATATTTAAGGTAATTAGTAAGAGAAGTTACCCCTTGAATAGACTTATATAGTAACCCTCGCTACTTATACCTTTAGGGTAGTAATAGTAGTTACTATATAATTTAACCTTAAAGTTAAATACTTCGACGTTATTAATATATTCCTAAATACCTCCTAGGACCTAAATAAAGACCTAATTATTTATAAGTTACTAGATAGCTTTAAGTAGCTGAGAAAGTATATTAAAGTATACTACGCGCTCCATAAGCTAAGGGATATGCTACTACCCTAGTATAAGGAGTTCTCCTTAACCCTTTAGTATCTACGCCTTATACCTTAAGTAACGACCTATACCTCTTCTAGTTAATTAATAAAAAACTTCTTATTATCTTCTATATAGATAGCTTCCTTCTCTTATTTTTTAAGAACTATAAAGAAGTAGTATAGAGGGTAATTATTAGCCTAAAGGAAGTATATAAGTTAAAAGAATAAAGCCTAGTTAAATACTATCTTAGAATTAGAGTTATTTATAACTAAGCTATATAAAAGATATACCTTTCTTATAACTAGTATATTAAATAGGTTATAAAGAAGTTTAATTTACTTAACTTAAGAGCGCTAGTAACCCCCTTTCTAAACCTATTACTCCTAAAGAAGAAAATAGTAATAATACCATTAGAAGTAAAGAGTTTCTAAGAGAAGATTAGCTTTATACTCCGTATTATTATTATAATCTAACCTAATATCGCTTTTATATATTCCCTACTCTGAAGATTCCTAATAAACCCCGCTCGTTATTACTATACTACTACTAACTAGGTTATATAATATCTAGATTATACTTATTAACTTATAATATACCTTAGTAACCTAGGGGGTAGGTAGGTACTACTAATTATAAGTAACGCTTTATTTATAAATAATATAGAGATATCGAAGTTATCTTAAGGGTATATAATCTCGCTCCTTAGAGGACTAATTTAATAGAAGGCTACTTAATAGGTTATAGTTATAATATTAATAATAGAAGTAGAACTTCTAAGCTTCGAATATACAGCTAAAGAGATAATTACTCTTTAGTAGCGATTTAGGGATATTACTCTTAAACTTAGCGATATCTAGATAAATTATTATAATAAGTAATAGATAATTTATCTTATAGTAAGTAAAAAGGAATAGACCTTAACTAAGCTATAGTATATTGATATTTAAAATATATAGCTATATAACCCTATGAATACGCTGGAGGATTATTTAATATAGTCTATATACTAACGACTAATATACTAGCTAATAGTCTTATAAAAGTTCTTAACTATAAGAAATTTAAATAATTCTATTCGCTCCTTGATTTAAAAGATATATAGAGATTAATTATAATAAACGAGGGATACTTAAAATAAGTATAAGAAAGCTAGTAGCACCTAATCTTTAATTAATTTATAGCTTACTAGCTAGGGAGCTTAACGTCGCTCCTATAAGAGCAAAAGAATATAATCTACTTCTAAAGAGCTACCTTAAAACGCTAACTTTCTACTACTTAACCTCAGAGGATTCGCTTATACTAATCTATTAGGATATTATATAAAGGTAGTAATACCTCTAGTAAATATGTACTAATAAGACTATTAACTATATAATATACTATAGTAGCTATATTACTAGTAGGTAGACGAGGTATAAGTATACCCGCGCTAACTACTAAGGTTCTAAATAGAACTAGCGCGGGAGATACAGCGATAATATTATATATACTAAAACCGCTTATTACCTTAGAAGCCCTATATAAACCCTTATTATTACTACCCTTCTTTACTACTATAATCTCCTCTTTCTAAGGAGTAATAGCTTTATAGAGCGTAGCTCTCTACTAAGCGAGGGTCTATAGGTTATATTAGAAGATAGTTATAGAAACGAAGCGTATATAGAATCTTACCTTTCTAATTACTAGGTCTTTTGATATCTCAGCTTTAGTATATTAGTAGGCTATAATAATAGTAGGGGTACTTATCTATTAATAAGATACCTTACACTTATAATAATAGTTATACTTACCCGCTATACTAGGTAAGTACTTTCTGTTTAATAAGCCTAAGAGCTTACTTAAAATATACTAAAAGTAGCGCTTATTAAATAGGGATACCTATTCTATCTCTATACCTCTACTAGGAGGAGGAAAGCTAAAAGGGGGCTCTAAACTACCCTTAGTAATACCCTCCTCTCTATCTATCTCCTTAGGGATAATAATAATAACAAGGTTAGTAATATTCTAATATATAGTTATAATAATAAAAGGATTATAACTTATTAGGAGCTTTCCTCTTAGATTACTTAGGGGAGTAACCCTAGGGCTTCTAAGGCTATAAACCCTTACCCTTAGAGCTACTTTCTATAAGTTACTTCTATTTCTTCCTTCTATTCGCTATATTAAATATTAATATATTATTAATAATAATAAGAAGAAATAAAATATATATAACCTTACTATTACTCTCTAGGGGAGGCGTGTACGCCCCTCTACGCCTAGCTTTAAGTTTACTTTGAGTAGCGCGCGCTTTCTTAAGAGCTATAGCCTAACGAGTCTTCTTTTTAGGAGGTATCTATAAGTATATTAATATATCATAATAGCTTTAAGATCGTTATGAGATATAGGTATATATATGCGCGCGCATATAATAAAGTTATTATCAGAACTAAAGGTAGGTATATATGTAGTAATTATCTTATATATAAGGAAGAGTTAAGAAAGTAGGAGGGTAGCTAGGTTATTTTATTTAACGTTGACGTAATAGTAGCCACCCTACCTAAGCTAATAAGAGATAACGGATTCTACTACTATTACTAAGAGTTAGTAAATAAAGGGTATTATAATAATAATAGTAATAGTTATAAAAGTAGAAACCTACGACTATGTACGCTTCGCTTATACCCAATATAAACGACTTTACTTTCTTATCCTTTTTCTAAATAGGCTTCTTAATAGGTTCTTTATAGATATATCGCTTTATATTTAGGTATTTTAAGGGATACTACGTAGTTAGGCGCTTTTCTAGCTATTACTACGTCTGGGGGGGTATATTATAATACCTTTAGTATTACCTATTCCTAGCGTAGTGTATAGCTAATATTAGCTCCAGAGCGACCTTTTTCCGGGGGTCGTTCCTCTAACTATAGTTATAAGCAACCACGTTGTAGCTACTCTCGTTATACTAGAACAAGCTCTTTAGTAACTATGAATGTGGCCCTATAGGACGTTTCTCAACACTAAGTTTTGTTACTAATAATATCCTAGTACTTATATCCTTAATCTATAAGTATATAGGGTTTTCTCTGGCTTTATAAGTCCTTCTAGGCTTATTTAAGGCACTTATCTTAAGTTATTACTAAGGGACTAAGTCCTCTATCTATTAGAGTTAGCTAGTTCTCTAACTTATCTAGAGGTTATACTTCCTCAATTATAGAAGCCCTAGGATAATATTATATTTATCTCCTATCTCTATATTATTAAAAGAGAGTTACTCCTTCTAGTTATTATAATTTAAAAGGAGTTATATTATCTCAAAATTACTAAAGCCTCTATTATATTAAACTCTATCTCCTTTGAAATTGTATAAGTAATACTTAGTTTTAGAGTCTTCTTCTTCTAAGTAATCTATTATTAATTTATTAAGTTCGGAATTACGCCGCAGCCCCTTCGCAAAAGGATTGTAACAAATTCACCTAGTTTATTAGTATAATTCGGGAAATATTATATAGGTATTTTAACCTATACTCTCTATTAGTTAAGGAAAATAATATAGGAACCCTATATATTCCTACTACTTATAAGTAAACCCTTATATAAAGTCGGATATGCGCTATACTAGGGCAAATTATATTAGAGCTAAATAGGATACTAAAGCTCTTAAAGTAATACCCTCGCTAAACCTTCTAGTAAGGTAAAAGCTACTATATGATGTAACTCCTTAACCTAAAAGGTTAACCTTCTAGTATAGTATTATAAAAGCTACTATATAAAATAGCTCCTTAACTTAAAAGGTTAACTTTCTAGTAAGATATTATAAAATCTATTATATAAGATAACTCCTTAACTAAAGAGATCTTTCCTAAGAGGTTCTTATAGCTAGAAGTATAAGAAGCTCTATTACTATAAGTAGGGCTTTATACCTCTCCCTCTTCCTTATTCCTATCCCTTAACTATATTAGTACTAGACCTTATATATAAAAACGCTAAGCTTATATAAGGTATATGCTTTAATACTAATAATATATAAGAGCTTACTAGAGAGTTTAGTATTAATATAATTATATAAAACCTGCTTATTCTTTAACTACTCTATTATATTTAGATAATATATTATTAGTATAGCCCTTAAGAGAGCTCTTATTAATACCCCTAGAGGGGATACTTATTATTATATTATAGCAAAGTAAGTAGACTTAGTAATAGAAGCTATATATTTTATTATATACCCTATAGAGTAGCCCTTCTTTAAGTAAGTCCTCTGCACTATTAAAGTAGAGGTAGCCTAGGCCTCTTAGCTCTTAAAGGTTAGTAAGTATAGCTTATGCTAAGTAGAGAGAGCGTTACTAACGACGGTATAGTAAAGATAGTAACGACTTCTAGCGGACGAAGCGGTAATAGAGGCGGTATTTAATAGCAGCGCGAGTAGTGCGCGAGAGGAAAAGTCGATAGTTTTATAGTCTACCTATACTTAAATAATTAAAAACCACGTTATTATTGATATAGAGTTAAAGATCGTAAGGCTATAGGCACGTATAAGTATAGCTATAGTTAGGAGATTTATAATCACGTAACTAAAGGCTATATACTATTAGGAGGCGCGGAGTTAGAAGGTCTATTATACTTAAGTAGGTAAAATCACTATGCAGTGGCTAGAGGCTATTATTAATCTATTATTCTTAGTAATAGAAAATTCCCTTATACTCTATAATCTATTAGTATAAGTATTAGCTTTATATCAATTATGATATTAATTATAAGATGTAATTCTTCTGTAAGTAGTGCCTTAGTATTATATAGGGACTTTATTATTATTACTTATTATTATCTTATATTTATAAGTAAGTCTAGGTTTTTGATTACTATATACCTCTAGGTATTATAATTTGCTTTCCTTAATATTATACTTTAGTTAAGCTATTCTCTCTAATATATTCTCGTAGTAGGCTACTTCCTTCTTATAATAATCGGAGGGCTTTTACCTTTTATATTCAATAGACCTTATATTAGTCTTCTTAATATTTTTCTTATAATAAAGTTCTATTATTTAAGTAAGATATAGGGTAATTATATCTTTAATATAAATATTATAATTCTATCTTTATTAGAAGATTATAATTATTAATAAGGAAGTTAGGTAGTAAGGTAGATATAAGGGATAGGTTATCCGTTCTTCTTATAGGGGTAGAATTAATAGTTATGCCTTTCACCTAGTTATTCCTTATATTTATTATCAAGGTAATATACTTAAATTACTTAGTAGTATATAGGGTATATAATTACTAGTTAGGAATCGTCTTATTATATTATAGTTAATTCTTATATATATTTATGTTATTCTAATATAATATGATAAAGGTAAACTACTTAGTGATTATAAAGAGGTTTAATATCTATATACTAAAGTAGGTTAGGTTCTTTATTCGATATTTCCTCTTTAGAACTAGTATTATTAATACTAGGATTATACCTTTAGGTAACGTCTAGCTAAGTATATCAGTATATAATATCATAAGGTTTATTTAAGTTATAGGGGGTATTTAGCTCTTTTCCTTAAGTCTAGTTATCAATATATTATCCTATATAGGGGTCGAGATTTTCTCTAATATCCTTATTAGGAGTATTAGATTCTTCTTTTAATACTTCTTTATTAATATATTAAATTTACTTAGAGTTATTCCTGGCGTTAATTCGTTATTCTATCTCGAGTTCGATAGCTCTAATCTATTATTATTATATAAGATTATTAGGTCTTTTAAGCGTCCTTTCTTAGTAAGCCCTAAGAGCTATTTTAAGGCGGGCGATACTAAGTTCGCTTATTAAATATAGCGTTATAGATATTAGTTCTTCTTCTTATAATATCCTATCTAGTTATTTAGTTATCTTTCTATTGACTTTAGTATTACTATAGTATCTTATTCTAATAGTCTTAGTTAGTACTAGTTAAACCCCAGTAAGGTTATATTCTAATTAATAGGGGTTCTTAGGGTATTAGCCTGATTATTCCTTAGAATCTAAGTAAATTCCATAATTATTATTATAATAAGTAGTCTAGTTAAGTTATTTATATAGTATATATTTAGTAGTAGCGCTAATTTATTGAGTATATTTAGGGATTAGTATAAACAATTTCTTCTTAAGCTAGCGATAATCTTATATTATATATCCTAGCTTATTATAGTTATAGTACTTAAAGGTTATTTATTGAGTATTCCAATTCTTATAGGCTATACTAAGGTTTATAAGCCTACTATAGTATCTATAAGTAGCAGTATAGGACGGTGCTTAGGGGTTATGTTACTAGTTATAGGGTCATTCTATGTAGTAGTTATTACTAGGTTAATACGAGTTATATAGTTACTATTAAAGTCGATATAGGGAATTATTATTATTCACCCTTTTCCTTACGTTATGCGTAAAAATAGGTATTAATCTTAATAGTAAGTTTAGTATACTAAACAAAGTTATTAGGTTAGTTAACCTTACTAATTTTATACTTAACCTTATCCTTAAGGTTAGTATAGAATATAAAGATCTTATCTTTATTAGTTAAGTCTAGTTATATATAAATATATCTAAAGTCTATAGCATAGTCCTTAGCTAACTTAGTTTATTCAAGGCGAAAGAAGTCTTATTTAGCTTATGGTCCTTTACCTAGATCCTAAAATAGAGACTTTAAGGTAAATATAGAGCCTTAGAAGTTACTAAAGATATCTTATACTTCTATAAAATATTTATCTAGCCTCTGGCCACTGCATAGTGATTTTACCTGCTTAAGTGCAACAGACCTTCTAACTCCGCGCCTCCTGATAATACACAGCCTTCGGTCACGTGATCGTAATTGCCGACCACCTCTCCTAACCATAGCCGCACTTATACGTGCCCACAGCCTCACGATCTTCAACTTCACATCGACAACAACGTGGTTTTTATCGGCGCAAGCCGTACTCACCGACCCCTAAGGGGCCTAGGCCGCCTCTGCCTTAATAATATAGAGAACCTGCTCGAAGAAGGGCTACTCTATAGGGTATATAACGACCCGCCTAGCTTCTACTACTAAGTCTACTTACTTAGCTATAATATAATAGCGAGTATCCCCTCTAGGGGTATTAATAAGAGCCCTCTTAAGGGCTATACTAATAATACGCTCTCTATATATAATAGAGTAGTTAAAGAAGGAGTAGGTTTTATTAATCGTATTAATACTAAACTCTCTAGTAAGCTCTTGCGCGTTATTAGTATTAAAGGGCGTGCCTCGCGCAGGCTTAGCGTTTTTATATACGGGGTTTAGTGCTAATATAATTAAGGATTTATCGTGGGTTAGATAAGGAAGAGGGAGAGGTATAAGGCCCTGCTCGCAGCAGAGCTTCTTATGCTTCTAGCTATAAGAACCTCTTAGGAAAGACCTCTTTGGTTTCGCAGCGCCTTGCTGGAAGGTTTAGCGAGGGCGTTGCCACGAGAGCCTTAGTAGCCCGTTCGGCTCCGATGTAATTAGCCCCGGTGTGGCGCGCGTCTAACTCTATGCGGTGATATTTAGAGGGTTTGCTTGCGAGTAGTAGGAATATATAGGGTTCCTATAATATTTTCCTTAACTAGTAGAGGGTATAGGTTAAAATACCTATATAGTATTTCCCGAATTATACCTGCGAACTAGGTGAATTTGTTATAGTCTTTTTGCGAAGGGGCTGCGGCGTAATTCCGAGCTCAATAAAATATTTATCTAGTATTTCTTTACTACGATATTCCTTAAGGAAGGGCTCGAACTACTATAGGGCTTATTCCTTAAGAAAGGTTAAAGTATACTAAACTTTCTTAGTTTTATTTTAGAAATTATTATAATAAAGATCCTAGGAGTTCTTAACTTAGATTAGGAATCCCTTAAGTTATCCTAGTGTATTATTGAAAAGGTTAGATAGGCTAAGCTTAAGTTTCTTATACCTATCTATAATAATTAGCTAGGTATTAATAGCATTCTAGAATATTTAGTTCTAGTATCCTACGTTAATAGTTTACGGTTATAAATGCCTAATAGCATACTAAAGTTTACTAAGAGCGCTTGCGGTATTATTAAACTAGGGAGCGCTAGCTATAGCTAGCTCTAAGGAGGACACTTCTATTAGTAAGGCTATACTATAGATAGAATAAATCTAAATAGTAATACTATATATCCTATTCTCTAGGCCTCTGGCTACTATATAGTGATTTTACCTGCTTAAGTGCAACAAACCTTCTAACTCCGCGCCTCCTAATAATAAATAGCCTTTAGTCACGTGATTATAACTTTCCTAACTATAGCTATCCTTATATATACCTATTAATAGCCTTATAACCTTTAACTTTATATCAATAATAACGTGGTTTTTAATTATTTAAACTATAAAACTATTAACTTATCCTCTTACGTACTACCTACGCCGCTATTAAATACTACCTCTATTACTACTTTATCCGCTAGTTGTTACTATCTTTACTATGCTATCGTTAGTAACGCTCTCTCTATATTAAAGTAGTTAGTATAAGCTATACTTACTAATATTTAAGCCCTAAGGGGCCTAGGCCGCCTCTACCTTAATAGTACGGAGGACCTACTTAAAGAAGAGCTACTCTATAGGGTATATAATTACCCGCCTAGCTTCTACTACTAAGTCTACTTACTTAGCTAGAATATAATAATAAGTATCCCCTCTAGGGGTATTAATAAAAGCCCTCTTAAGGGCTATACTAATAATATACTCTCTATATATAATAGAGTAGTTAAAGAAGGAGCGGGTTTTATTAATTATATTAATACTAAACTCTCTAGTAAGCTCTTATATATTATTAGTATTAAAGGGTATACCTCGCGTAGGCTTAGTGTTTTTATATATAGGGTCTAGTATTAATATAGTTAAGGGATAAGAATAAGGAAGAGGGAGAGGTATAAGGCCCTGCTTATAGTAGAGCTTCTTATACTTCTAGCTATAAGAACCTCTTAGGAAAGACCTCTTTAGTTAAGGAGTTATTACTTATATAGTAGTATTTATAGCACCTTACTAGAAAGTCGACCCTTTAGGTTAAGGAGTTATCTTATATAGTAGCTTTTTTAGCACCTTATTAGAAGTTTTAGGAAGGGCGTTTCTAGGCTTTAAGAGCCTTAATAGCCCGTTTAGCTCTAATATAATTAGCCCTAGTATAGCGCGCGTCTAACTTTATACTACTTAGAGGGTTTACTTATAAGTAGTAGGAATATATAGGGTTCTTATATTATTTTCTTTAACTAGTAGAAGGTCTAAGTTAAAATACTTATATATCATTTTCCGAATTATACTTATAAGCTAGGTGAATTTATTATAGTCTTTTTACGAAGGAGTTGCGGCGTAATTCCGAACTTAATAATAGTTAGTATACCTATATATTCATTATATCTACTCTACCTATTAGATATTACCCTTTATCTACCTCTAAAATATATATATAGTATTAGAATTCATCTCTTTATCTAAGCCTCCATAAACTATATTACCAAATCCGAGTTCTTTATTATCTTCTACCAGGCTTATAATAAGGTTTTTAATAAAGGAGATATTATTTCTATGTTCCTAAGCGCTAAGACTTTACTATACAATCTGGATTATATTATCTAGAAGCTTAATATATATTTATAAAACCTATACCTCTTATAGCCAACCTTTTAATATTACTACCTTATCGCAAACTATCTTATAATCCAACTTTATTAAAAGTTATATCTCCATTTATTAAAGACGCCTAGTAATACTAATTATTACTATAGTAAAGTAATTATTAAAACGTATATAAGTAATAATTTACTTATTTACTCTTTTAACTAATTAGCTTTATATACTCAAGGATATAAATATAATACTTATGAAATATTAGAAAGCTTAAAGCATATAAGTCTAGGCTAGAAAACTCCTTAATATAAAGGATTCTAAGGGTTTATTAAAAGAGGAATAAAAATATGAATATCTAATACCTTAAAAGAATAAGGAGGGGGGTTTATTAAAGAGAGCTTAGCTAAGTTAGAAATATTATAATAAATATAATAAGACTAGTTATAATGTATAAACCTATTCTAAAGATATTAAATTATTAAGAGATTCTAATAATAATCACTAATACTAGATTTAAGACATTATGGTTAAGAGATACTAGATACTATTATTAATATAAGAAGGAATACGCGGCTAACTAATATACGCAGCTAACTAATAAACCACGTTATAATATTAATAGGTATGCTATCTAACGCGACATCTAGAGCCAAATCCAAATATATACTTTATTTGACTTTATCCCTTATCTTCATAGAGTTATAGCACTCTAAAGACATAGTAGTAAAGCAGTAACTTTTACTCTATTTCCTATAGTATATGATATAGGTTAAATTTGGATGAGAAAGTGTAATTACCCCTATATAGCTGAACATAGGTAGCAAGAAAAGGCACTAGAAGTTACCCCACGATGTATTACGCGCGGAGTACTCGAAGGCGAGTCACATTCAGCAAAGCGCAATACACATATCTCGTTAATTACTCGTAATATAATCATCTGCGCAGCTTCTAACCATGAAGACAGCCGCATATTTGGGTAAAAGGCTAGTAGACATACATTACGCGTAGCCTTACTAGTTGAGACCCCCGGGCAGTAGTAGAATTGTTCTGCACTGCTATTAGGTCGAAGTGATTCCTTTATCCTAACCTCAAAAGTAGCCGTTAATATCCCGCTGGAGATAGAACATTATTAGTTCTATTTTCTAGATAGACTTGCGCGGCTTTTTCTACTCTGTTGGCGGCCCTCCCGTATGTTTTCGAAGAGAGCAAAGTCACGCTTTCAGCAGGCAGCGTGCACTAAGTTATCATGTGGGTAAGTTGTAGCTCAGCTTAGGGTCAGAAGACGCAAGCGTGTGGAAGGTCCGGCACACATGCAACAAGCCTGTATGTTCACGTACATTATAAGATTTGGACGTACATCTCGTGGAACGACCATTGCAGTCTAAACAAGAACTGAAGTAAGCTATACACGATCCCAACTCTTACTCCGGGCCGGCTATTATCTATTCTTATAGTGCGTCGACTTTTTTGAGGTTAGTGGTGATAGCGATAGTCTGTGTCTAGGGAGCGTTCTGGCTCAAATAAAGCCAGCTCCCGTAAGGGTGGCTCGTGCAACTCGCTTCACCTCCCAAGGACTGCCTCAGTGGACGGTCACCACTTAGGCGTGGTGCACTTGGGCGTGGTGCACTTGTGGTGCACATAACCCCGACTTAACCCTTACTTAGATTTAAGACTAGCTTATAAAAAGGGCTACTTAAGGTACTAAGTCTTAAGCCTTATATACTAGATATATTACTATTAGTAATAACCTTTATATACTATATAATATAGCTCTATACCTAGAATATAAGGATTAAGAGCTCTAGGAGCGCTTAGAGGATACCTATACTACTATTAATAACGCTAAGTAATCCGCTATGCTTAAGTATTACTAAGGGGAGCGTAATTAGGCCTAATATAATACTATTACTATTACTAAGGAGCGTAATAAGGTAAGGGATACTAATAAAGCCCTACTTTAGCGCTTTAAATATAATACAACTACTACGCCCCCCCCTATAAGCTATCCCTCTACTAACTATAGCGCCGCGCTTTAGGTAATCCTTAACTAAATAATATACCTCGAGAGTTAGGTCTGCTCTAGCTTACTTATATTAGCTACTAGCTATAGTAATACCCGCCTTGCTAAGATACCTAAAGTCCCTATTTTTATAAGTACTAAGGGTACTAATCCTAAGTACCTAAGGTTTAATACCTAGCTTTTTTATATTAAGATATACCTTAATAATAGGGAGTATTATAGCAAATCCTAACGCTTTAAGTATATACTCTTACGACTTAGAGGAATTACTTATAATATTCTATCCCCTCTCCTCTTAAGTAACCCCCCCTAAATTACTATAGCGGAATAGCTTATTAAAGAGCTAAAGGGTATTTTTATAAACCTAGTTTAGTATAATAAGGCTTAAATAAAGCTTAACGCCCTTACTATCTTATTTAAGGATATTTAAGTTAAGCGAGTAACCTTCGCTAAACTTACTTATAAAGCTAAGCTCCTAGAGTCTTAGTAGCGCTAGAAGTTCTATAAGAAGCTACCTACCTCCCTCTAGAACTAGTACTCTATTTATTATATAAATAGTACCCTTAACTTCTAGGACTATACTACCTAGGTCTATACTATAGCTTATATTATAATACCTCTTAATACCCGTTTAGCTAACTAAACTACTATACGAGGCCTTACCCTAGTAGCCTGCGCTAAACCCTCTAGTAGAGGGAACCCTTATACTTAAGCCCGTACTAACTAGGGCTATATCCCCGAGGCTTTATATAAGAAGCTCTATAAATAGGGCGCCTACTTTATCTATAGCAATACTAGCTATACCTCGCGGGATTACCCCTATAAGAGGGCTAGAGCTACTATAAGTATTACTCAGCCTGCTAAGGCTACTAGTAGTAACCTAGAGCTAGTAGAAAACTAGGGCCCTTAGTAAAAATAGACTCCCTATTAGGGGAGACTTAAAGAGATTAGTAGTTAATAATAGTATCTATTAACCTATAATAACTAGTTAGTAATAAGCTACTAGAGAAAGAGTTAGTCCTAGTCTATAATAGATATAGTATTTACCTTAAGGCCCTTTTTAATACTAGGGCAAATAGCTACGCTTTTATAAATACTTATATAACCCCCTTATTAAGGGATTTTTACTATACTAAACGTAATAAGCTATAATACCCTATCCTAGCTGCTAGGTTTAATAGAGAGCTATTAAATACTATAACCGAGGTATAGATAACTTATATATAAGTAGACCGCTAAGAATTAATATAAATACCCCTCCTCTAACTCGATATAGGGAGATACGACCTTATCCTTAGCTACTTATAGTTTAATTACTATAATATTAGCATAGATATACGCTATTAGCGCTTATACTAGCTAAGTAATACCCCTATAGCCTAGGACCTCCCCTAAATAATTATATAAGATATTAAAGACCTCCTCCGACCTACTAAAATTAATATAGAGTATTAACTTAACGCTAAATACTACTAAGCTGTATTTAAAGCTAAGGAATAGCTATATAACGCTTAGAAAGCTATAGTAAGTAAGATAAAAGCCCTTATAAAGATTCTATAGTAAAGTAGCGCGCCTAGGGACTTAGGATATAATAATAACTTATAGAAGATAAATATAGTATTAAAGGGAATACTAACTATAAATTAGACCTAGCTTATATAGTATTAGAAGCCTAAACCCCTTACTCTCGAGGCCTAGTAAGTAAGGAGGAATCTCGACATAGCGCTTATTAGCGCTATAGGGTTCGAGAGGAACCTAAGATATATTAATATTAAATTAGGCTCTATATTACTATATAAGCTCGATCTAATAACTATAAATAAGTAAGAGGAAGAAGAAAGAGGCGTTAGTCTACTAGAGGTTAATAAAGCTAAAAGTTAATAACTAATTAAGGAGAGACTCCCCCCCTATCTTTAGGGCTAGAGGGATTACTTTAGTAAGATAGCTAGTAATACCTTACCTCCTTATTACTCTTATAACTACTAGATTAAACTAGAGCCTAGTGCGAAGGAGTAGCTAACCTTATACCCGCTATATAAGTAATCCTTATTAAAACTTAAGGCTACCTAATAATATCTCCTTAAGAACCTAAAGAAGGGCTTTATAGCGCTAAATAACGCTCTATTTATATCCCTAACGCTATTTATTTAAAAAGCTAATAAACGCTTAAGGTTTTATATTAACTTTTAAAAGCTAAATAGATTTACTAAGAAGGACTAGTACCCGCTACCCTTAATTAATAAAACGCTAAGTTAAATTAGCTAAGCTAGGTTATTTATCAAGATCGATATCTACTAGGCGTTTTACTAAATCTATATTTACCCTAACCTAGAGGACTTAACGACGTTCTATACCTACTATAGCTCCTATAAGTATAAGGTTCTACCCTTTAGGCTCTATAATAGCCCGGCGACGTACTAATAGTATATAAATAATATACTTATAGAATACCTAGATAACTTCTATACAGCATATATAGATAATATCCTAGTTTACTCGGAGGACCCCCTCTAGTATAAAGAATACGTTAAAAAGGTCTTTAATTAGCTATACTAAGCAGGGCTTTAGCCTAATATTAAGAAGTGCGAATTTAGTATAACTATAACGCGCTACCTTGGGTTTATTATTATAACTAAAGGGATTAGCCCTAACCCTAAGAAGGTCTCTATAGTAAAGGACTAGTAGCTACTAACTACGGTATGCGGCGTTTAGTCCTTCTTAGGGTTCTATAACTTCTACTACTAATTTATTACGAATTATAAGAAGATCGCTAGGCTACTTACTAAACTTATAGCTAAAGGCGCCCGATTTAACTTTAATAGTAACTATATAGTAGTATTTATAATACTAAAAGAGGCCCTAATATTAGCCCCTATCCTATACTACTAGAAGCCTAAACTACCTACCTGAGTTAAGATAGATACCTCTAAATTAGTTTACGCCGCCGCCCTCCTCTAATAATAAACTAATAATAGTTTATAGTACCTTATAGCTTATTTCTTCAAGATAATATTACTAATAGAGATAAACTACCCGATCTATAACTATAAGATAATAATAATTATTCTAGCGCTAGAGGAGTAAAGGGCTAAATTCTCTATAGCTACCTAGCGTTTCGAGGTTATTATAAACTACTAATTACTACTCTATATTATAACTAAATAGCTCCTAAATATCTACTAAGCCCGCTAGTTAGATATCTTAGCTAGTTTTAACTTCTATATCTAGTACTACCCGGGGTATAAAAATATACTAGCTAATACCCTCTTATAGAAGAATAAAGACCTCTAAATATAATAAGCTATCTATAAGTCTAACTATACTTAGGTGCTATTACCGCCTACTTACTTATCCCTAGAGGTAGCGAGCAAACTATACTAACTACTTAAATCCGCTCTAAGTTACCCTATAGCGATTATTAACGCTCTAGAGCTAGAGGATAAGTTAAAAGGCTACCTCTTAGTTAAATATATCCTTTAGTTAAACTCTAAACCTAATATACTATTACTTAAGCTACTAAAAGTACTTATAGCTACTAAAAAAGAACGCTAGAGAATATAGGAAGGGCTCCTAACTATAGATAGGAAGCTTATAGTACTAGAGGAAGAAGACCTATATATAAAGCTAATTTATAAAGCTTATATTTAGAGGCTTATAGTATACCTAGGTTAGAATAAGACTATCAAACTCCTAAAGGAATACTACTACTAGCCCCGCCTAACTACTAATATTAAGTAGTATATTTATAACTACTATACCTACTACTAAGTATAGAAGCTAAGAGATAAGCCTCTAGGCGAGTTAAGACCCCTACTAATACTAGACTACCCTTAGGAGCATATTATAATAGATTTTATATCCTACCTACCTAACTACTATAAGTATAATAACGTGTTCGTTATAGTATACCGCCTCTTAAAGAAGATAATCTCCCTCCCTTACTATAAGACTATTATAGCGCGGGACCTTACCTAGCTATACTATACTTATATCTTCTAGTATATAGGTTTCCCTACTACGATTATATCTAATAGGGGCCCTTAGTTTACTTCTAACTTCTAGAACAAGCTCTATAAGATATATAGTATAACTATATAGTTAAGTATAGCAGGTTATATTAAAACTAATAGGTAAATAGAAATTCTTAACTAATACCTAACTTAATACTTATACCTATAGATAAACTAATTCTAGGATAACTAGAGCGAAATACTCCCTACTATAGACTTCGCCTAAGTAGTATTACTAAACGAAACTATAGGGCTTATATTATTTAAAATTAAGCGAGGATACCTACTATAAATAAGTTTTAACTAAGACTAATATATATAGAAGCTCTTAATAACTAAGGAAAAGATTAACTAGGGTAATACCTAGCAGTTAGTATAAAACCTCTATAGTATTTAGGATATTATAAAAGGGAATATAGCTATAGCCTAGTAATATTATACCTACGCTATAAATCGCTACTACTAACCTAATAACTTAGCTATAGGTAACTCTATTTATATATTAATAGAGGGATAGCGCTAAGAAAACTCTTTAAAGCTATTAATACTATAGGATAGCTTATAGCTAATTAAGGCTATAGGGCCTAGGGGGATATAGATACTAGACCTATTAAAAGAATATAACTACTACCCTATATTCTACCTAAGTAAGCTCTAGAAGGCTACTAGCGATCCTCTCCTAGGCTAGTTTAAAACCCTACTACCCCCTATTAAGTTCGATTATAAGCTAGAATATAAGGTTATATATATAACTACTAGCTAGTTATACTAAAGATAGTTATAATATCGCGCTAACTAGAAGGGCTATAACTACGATCCTACTTAATATAACGTAAAGAGTTTTAAGTACGCTCCTATAGCGCTATAAGACTTCTATACTACTAACCTAATAGTAATAAGACTATTAAAATACTTTTTAGCTTAGCTCTTAGCTACTACGTAAGATAAGGACCCTGCTACTATAGATAATAATAATACCCTAGCGTGAGTATAGATAAGGAGGATACTACTAGAGGAATACTTATATAGTAATAGATTAGTTACTACGGATAGTAATACTAGTAAAGGGGGGGTAAATATTATAGTACTAGGTTAGACCTCCCTAAATTTCAGGTTATATAACTCGCGGGTTATATAACTTGCGGATTACGTGACTTATAGGTTACGTGATTACTAAGCGACTCTTTAGCCTTCTAGGGCTGCGCTAGCCTATATTTAGACTTTCCCCTTCTTTAACGCAGAATCCACTCAATATAGCGCAATTGAAGTGTGTCAACCTTCATCCATTCGCTGTTCGTAACAACTTAGGTGTGGCGTGTGGGCGTAAAGTTAGTAGTATACTTATGGTGGTGGTAATAGTGCATTTAGATGTGGCTAGACTAGCTTGCTCTCGGTTAGATTTTGCGCGTTCAATGTGTGCATTTTCCGCATTATCTCTGGGAGAGAAGCCGAGAATACGCCGCAACACTTTTATTGCCTAAACCTAAGGTGCATCAGCCTCGTGAGGAGCAAACGCATTTCACGAATATTGACGCAATTATTAGTAAGGGGACGGCCGGGGTTTTAGTTAGCGTGGTGAGGGCGGGGGGCTCTAGTTGGGTAGAGTGGTGATAGTACTAGTAGGGCCTTTCGCCTAGACCGCAACGGATATCCCGATTTTCCCACCATAAATCAGGACATTCCTTTCAGGCTTAGCGCATGTCTAGCGCAGCTAAGCCAAAGTAAGTTAGCTCTCGAGGTGAGGCAGGTAAGTTATCGTGACCGTGACCGCAACCTGATGCCATCAGTTCGTGCCATGATAAGCCAATTGCTAATCCTCCTGCTTTTCCCTCCATTCCGCGACACGATAAAGCTAATATACTAAGGTTGTCTCCGGCACGCTGATAGCCCTCACCATAGCCCTCGAATCTCAGCAGGTAGTTCTAATTTGCTCTATCACTAGACTAAGCGACCTCATTTCATCGCCGCAACGGCTGCTTGTCGACCATCTTGGCGCTCCATCGGAGCATTAGCATACGACCCTCCAACGATGCACTGAGGGTTCCTGACGGTAGTCAATCATCTTAGTTAGATATTATCTAGTGCCGCAATGACTAGTGTTATAGGTAGGACTCACGGTGCAACTCTATATCATGATCTGTTCCCAACAACGGGCAATAGGCAATACACCGAGACGCCGGTCTATCTTACCTGCTTAAGTGCAATAGACCTTCTAACTCCGCGCCTCCTAATAATATATAGCCTTCGGTTACGTGATCGTAACTTTCATAACCATAGCCGCACTTATACGTGCCTATAGCCTCACGATCTTTAACTTTATATTAATAATAACGTGGTTTTTAATTATTTGAACTATAAAGCTATTAACTTATCCTCTCGCATACTACCCGCGCCGCCGTTAAATACCGCCTCTATTACTACTTTATCCGCTAGTTATTACTATCTTTATAGTCCTCTTATTTAATTAGGTTAGCTAACGCCTTCGTAGCTATGCTATCGTTAGCAATACTCTCTCTATTCAGTATAAGCTATACTTACTAATATTCCCCTAAGGGGCCTAGGCTACCTCTGCCTTAATAGTGCAGAGGACTTACTTAAAGAAGGGCTACTCTATAGGGTATATAATAACCTACTTAGCTTCTACTACTAAATCTACTTACTTAGCTATAATATAATAATAAGTATCCCCTCTAGGGGTATTAATAAGAGCCCTCTTAAGGGCTATATAAATAATACGCTCTCTATATATATTAGAGTAATTAAAAAAGGAGCGGGTTTTATTAATTATATTAATACTAAACTCTCTAATAAGCTCTTATATATTATTAGTATTAAAAGGTATATCTTATATAGGCTTAGCGTTTTTATATATATAGTCTAGTACTAATATAGTTAAGGATTTATTATAGGGTAGATAAGGATAAGGAAGAGGGAGAGGTATAAGGCCCTGCTCATAGTAGAGCTTCTTATACTTCTAGCTATAAGAACCTCTTAGGAAAGATCTCTTTAGTTAAGAAGTTACTTCTTATATAATTATATTTATAATACCTTACTAGAAGGTCGACCTTTTAGGTTAAGGAGTTATCTTATATAGTAGCTTTTATAGTACCTTTAGCACCTTACTAGAAGGTTAACCTTTTAGGTTAAGGAGTTATCTTATATAGTAGCTTTTATAGCACCTTACTAGAAGGTTTAGCAAGGGCGTTTCTAGGCTACGAGAGCTTTAGTAGCCCGTTTAGCTCTAATATATTTAGCCCTAGAATAGCGCGCGTCTAACTTTATGCGAGGGTTTACTTATAAGTAGTAGGAATATATAGGGTTCCTATATTATTTTCCTTAACTAGTAAAGGGTATAAGTTAAAATACTTATATAATATTTCCCGAATTATACCTATAAACTAGGTGAATTTGTTATAGTTTTTTTATAAAGGGGCTGCGGCGTAATTCCGAACTTAATAATAATATCCTATTCTAGTTATCTTAATATTAGGATTCCTTTTGCGTATTATATCTTATATAGTATTATTTAAATTATCTATTAAGGTATAATAGAAGGGTATATAGAGTTATAATACTTAAATTCCTAGGCTAAAGCCTTCTCTCTTATAATAAGAATAGCTAAAAGGAGCCTTTTTCCTTTAACCTATAGATAATTAATAATCTTTAGGATAGCTTCTTATTAAGCTCTTATAAGCCTTATCCCTTATTTAATAGTTAAAAACTTTAGTATAATTAGGCTTATAAATAGGGCGCTAGGATCTAATATTATATTCTTCTTAGCTCTTACTTATACCCTTAACTTCTACTCTAGGTCTCTATCCAGGGTTAAGCTATCTAATATAGCGTTATTAATAAGTTAAATCTTCTTATCTTTTATCTTATATATTATATTAATATCTTCTATTAGTAATACGGGTATTATTAGTATAGGCTTATAATTATTATAAGAGAAAGTAATATATATAGCTATAATAATTTTAATACCTCTCTAATATACTAACTTATACCTCTTTCTAGGTCCTTTCTTTTTTAATAATCCTTTCTTAGCTTTATAAATATAGTATTAATAATTAATATTAAAGCTATTATATCCTATTATATATCTAATACTTATAATCGCTTTATAGATATTATTAAGCTTAGGGGTAACTTTATTATAAACTATAATCTCTAGGACTTTATTAAAAACTAATCTAAACTCTTTAAAAATAGTAATAACTTCCTTATCCAGGTCTAATTATTCCTTAACTTCGTTTAATAGGTTATAAGAGCTTTTCAAAGCTTATTAAATCGCTTTAATATCTTAGTATACCCTTATATTCCCTAGCGTTATATCTAGCTCTTTCTTATCCTTAGTATTATTAACTTACTAATTATCTCTTATAAAGTCTAAGCTTATTATTATATTAGGTTTATTAATAGTAGCTTCTACTTCCCTTCCTCTATAAGAGATAAGAGGGTATATTAATACTAAGAAGAAATAAAGTAATCTATCTTAGTAATAACTTCTAGAAAGTAAGTAGTTAAATCTCTTTTATAGAATAATAATAAGATATTAATCTTAATATTCCTAGACTAAAGGATTCTAATAATCTAGTTCCATATGTAGTCTAGCGTTATCTAAGTCTTTAAGATAAAGAGAGCTCTTAATACTAGGTCCTTATTATAAGTATTTTTAGGGAAAACGAAAAAGCTAATATCTTAAATCTAATTATTACTAATATAAAATTTATTTATAATTAGGCTTATAAATTAGATCCTCTGCTCTCTATTAGTAATCCTATAGATCCTTATATTTATTTTAACTATATCGCTCTACAAGTCTAGGTATTTAATATAACTTTTACTAATAAGGTTAATAGTAGAGCTACTATTAATGATCCCCCTAATTAGTATATTTATAGGGCTATAAAGGGTAATAGTAATCTACTAGTAGGTTATAACGAAGTCTAGGATAGTAATGTACCTTAGTAGTAGAAGTAATATAAAATCCTAATCTTTTATTATAATACCTATTTTAAAAATAGGATTAATTATATAATAGTTAAATTATATTGCCTTAGTCTATAAGTACTTAGGTAAGTCTATAGAGATAGCTACTAAAGTCGCTTAGCCTTTAGAATAGTTCTTATTATTATTCTATCAATCTATCTATTCCTATAGCTCCCTATTACTAGCACTTATCTTATTAATTAATTTAGAAGCTTTATATTAGTAGGAATAAAAACCTCTTATACCTTTAAGTTATTTCTATCTTTATACTTATTAATAATAGCTTTAGTAGTATTATAAACTATTCTATTTTAATTAAGCTAGTTCTAATGAAAGAAGGCTTTAGGGATAGCTACTTTCTTATTTACTCTCTTATTATATAGCTTAATAGTAAGAGTATAGCTAGTCTATTAATTACTATATTAAATCTAAGGCTTATCTTATTTTTCCTATCTTTACTACTTAACTTATTCCTTAGGGGTATCTAGTAATATAGCGTCTTTAGCTTCTTACTTATTATCTAGTAGCTCTATAACTCTCTAAGTAATTTAAATAAGAGGGTCTTAAATTATAAATAGGTCTGCTATTTAAGGAGACTAGTAATAATAAGTATTATAAGGTTTTATATAATAACCTCTAGCTTTCCCTCTTTCTATAGTAGTAATATCTTCTACTAGGTTTATATACTAGTTCCTTAGCTTAAAGCTAAAGAATATTATATTTCTAAAGTTATATAATTATATAATATCTTTTAATAAATCTATAAAGCTAATAGATAGTTTAGGGTATATCTTATTATAGTTATTAACCCTCGCGACCTCTTCTAAAAGCTTTAGCTATTACTTCTCTACTAACTTACTTATAATAACTATATAGTATATAAAGGTATCCTTATTAATTAAGATATACTTTATAATCGTCTAGCCATTAGTTAATTTATAGTTATAGCCTTTATTAATAGTACCCGTCTTAACCTTAGTACTTATATCTAGGGTGCTAATAAAGTAGTAGGGCGATATATAGTAGTAGACCTTATTCTAGCTAGCCTCGAGATATTTAACATAGCTAATAATAATATAGTTAATAGCGCTATAAAACTAGTAGGTTCCTATAGCCTAGAAAGGTATATATTATAATAGCCTATCTTATTAGAAGCCTCTATAGCCTCCTCTTACTCTACCTCTTCTAAGTCCCTAGTACTACTAGTATTCTCCTTAATAATCTCTATATCTAGCTTATAAGTAAAAGTATTATTATTATTAATATCAAGTCTATAAATACTCCTAAGATTATTATTTATAAGGTTTAGTAGCTTATATAATATTTAGATTGAAAGTATTATCTCCTTAGCTAGTAATTCTTTTAATAAGAGTTAAGATATCTATTTTATAATTAGCCCTAGTAATATTTAAGATCCTAAAGTTCTTTATAAGAGAGTTTATAATTATGCTACTAATTTAAGCTATAGAGGGTTCCTTAGCTTTAGCTTTCTACTTTATTAGAATTATTTTTATAAGTATTTAAAGCGTTATTATTAGTTTAGGCTTAATAAGGCTAGATAATTACTAAAGTTCTTAGTAAGTAGTAGACTATTTAATTAGAGCATCCTCTATTATAGCTTATTACTTTAATATAACTTTAGTAAGCTAGTAGCTAAGACTTTAAGCTATAGCTCTTATAGCTCTTTTTGAAGAGTACTAATAAGTGATATAAATAAGCTTAGTATTTATAAGCTCTAGATCTCCTTACTAAATAGCTCTCTATTAAAGCTATTAAATAGTAGTACTTAATACTATAGCCTAGGAAGGGTTATTATCTTTAATATAAGATCCTATAACTAGGTTCTCAAGGTCCTTATTAGGGTTCTAGTAAGACTTTAGGTCTATAAATCCGAACTAGTATAGAGGTTTCTCCTTGGCTTCTTTCTAGGTCTTAGTTTTACTAATATAAGATTTTACTATATCTTAAGAGTTATTAGAGCTATAGATATAGACCTTATTCTTTATATTATTATTAGTCTTATAGTAAAGCTTTAAAAAGCTCTTATAATTAGTAATAAAGTCTTAGATATTAATACTAATAAACTTAGGCGCTCTAGTTAAGTAGGGAGTTATTATTATAATAATAGGGCGTCTTATAAGGAGATTAGTAAGGGCTATAATATCCTAATTAGTATAAGTCCCTTTAGGAGAATATAGAGTACTTAAGGGTATTACCCCTATTCCTAAGGTAAGATTTATAGATCTATTTATATTATTATTAGAAGCTAGCTACTCTATAGTATAAGGTTATATCTTACTAAATAAAGCTCTTATAAATCTCTCTTTAAGCTATTTCTCCTTATTAAAAGAGGATCTAGTATTTAAATTACTTAAGGAAGAAGAAAATATAATACTTATAAGTTTATAGATATTAGAGTTAATATTATATAATCAAAGTAGTATAGTCTTCTAGCTAATAAGGTAAAGTTATTATTATAATATCTTCTAAATAGAAAGATAAAGTAAGTAGTTATAACCTTTTTTAAATAAAATAAAAAAGAAATAGTATAAACTAAATAATTAAATAAATATAAGAAAGGTCTAGTAACCTTGATCTTACTACTCTAAGCTCTTATAAATCTACTTTAAGTCTTATTACCTAATATAAAAAAGTCTTCCTAATAACGCTCTTATTTTAAAAGAGTTTATAGCTTTATTATATTAATATCGCTTAAAAGTTAGTATATCGCTCTTAATACTTAGAGCTATAATAATAAGGGGTTTATTAGTCTCTAGTTATTAATCTAGTTAATCTCATCATACTCGTTAGCTTAGTAAGACTATTAATTGCTATATTAGTCTTATATATAGATATCTTAGCTACCTAAGCTATAACTCGCTAGTTTAATAATAGTAGTTATAATAATATATAAGGGGTAAGGAAAGGGATATACTTACTAGAACCTACTAATAGCATAAAAAAAAGGGAAAAAGGGAGGATTTTAGGGTTTATATCGTTCCTACCTTAATTCTATAAGAAGGCATAGCTATTACTATTCCCTTAGAACTAAGTTAGGTCTGCGAATATCTTCCTTTCTTCCGAACTACGTTTATTATTAATTATATCGTTATTATTTATAATTTATAGATTTCTTTTAAAGCTATTATGATATTTAAAGTAGATCGATTATATATATATATATATATATTAATTGCGGGGATATATAAATATAGTAAAGGCATCTAACTCTCTAAGATGCTTATAAAGGCTATTAAAAAAAGCAAAAGAATCTACTTCTAGGTACTGATACCGAACGCGCTCAGCGTGGTTATCCCGCTCAAGGGCATCCAACGCGTTTAACGCGTTAAACGTACCTAAACGCGTTAACCCTTATAAAAGGGCTTATTACCTTTAAGGAAAAAACCTTCGAAATTTATAGTAGTTTTTACCTATAATTTTCACCTACTTCGTGGACTATATTAATTAGTAGCACGACCTTAATAGTTAGCTATATCCCCTCGTAACTAAGGATATCCCTTATAATTAAGGAAGGTACTTAACTATGCGGACGGCTAACCCTATTAAGTTTATATAAAGTAGTATTATAGTAGTTAATACCTATAGGTATTATATAGCGTTAAAAGCCTCTAAACTCCCCTATTCCCTTAACTAGGAAATATTAATAAGAGATATTAACCCTTTACTATTTCCCTTAACTAGGAGATATCCCTAAGAGATATTAAACCTCAAAGATTTCCTTAACTAAGGAATATCCTACTAAGATAATAAACCTCTAATAGTTATACCCTACGAGCTGCTTTCTAATTATAAGGTTAAAGAAGGTCTTAAGTCCGACCTTCTAGAACCTATTAACTATTTAATTATTATAAACTTTATAATAATACTTAAGTAATACCTAGATAAGTTCTATATACTACTTACCCCGACTAAGTATACCCTTCTTAAGTTAGTAATAAAAGCGAGTATTATAGCTATTACTCGCGAGAACTTTAAATAACGCTTAGTAAACTACTATAGATATATTTAAAAGTTAATACTATATAAGGAAGTATATAAGACCGCTTAATATATTTAAAGTAAGGTCCTATAAGCGTAAATAACTAACCTATAACTATTTACTAATACTATTAAGTAGTAATATTACCTTAATCTCCCTTATTATAATTAATATATTAAAATAGAGACTTAATAGGGCTAGACTTTAGACCTAATACTCCCCTTTAAAGAGGATAAAAAGAGGGGAGGCTATAAGACTATAAGAGCTAAAGCTATAGATAAGCTAGATATCTTAAAACCTATATCTAAACTTAATATAATAATAATCCCTAAAGCTTTCTTAGTACTGCTATTAACTCTAGAGGAATATTATAAGTTTAGATAAAGCTTTATAAATAGCTTATAACTCCTACCTCTTAAACTTATATTAAAGAATATAACTACTATATTAATACTAGAGCTAAGCCTAAATACCTTCTATATATTATTTAAAGAAAGTAAAGATATATTAAGTACTTTATTCCTAACCTAAAGAAAAGGAATAGGTAGCCCTCCCGCGCCTAAGCTAAGTAACTTATAGAATTACCCTAGTACTTATAGCTAGGGTAAGTAATATAATAAGATAGGTGCCTAGGAACTAGAAGCTAGTCTATTAAACCTTAATAAAGGTAAAGGATATAATTAGGATATTAAATATATAGAGGACGCTCCTCTACTATTACTACTACTTATATTACCTAGAGATCCTAGTAATAGAGGCGATAATAGTAACCCCGAGGGTTAAAATAATAAAGGAGGTAGCCCTAGCTATAGTAATAGTAATAGCTAAGGCGATTAACGCCCTTAACTACTAGCTAAGCTAAGAAATACTATTAAACTATTATCTAACCCCGATAAGTTCTTAGTTAGCTATAACTTTCTTATATTCCTTCTCTCTATAGATAAAGAAGGGGTAGTATAGATAATAGCTAGAATATTAGCTATAGAACCTAGGTATAGTACTCCTTAATTTAAGACTAATATAATTAGGTTATTCGATCTACCTCTATATAATAACGAAGTTAAAGATATATATATTAATAGTAGTTTAAGGACTATCTACTAAAATATATATTATTTTATTAATATAATTAATAGCTATATTAAGTCGGATAATAGGAACCTAGCTATAGCTACCCTTAACTTATATTAAACCTTGCTAAGGTATGCCTTAGACTAGTATTATACTAATCTAATATTTAATAAGAAGGTAGAACTTAAGGACCCTAACTACGGGCTAGATTATTAGAAAGAGTTATTACTTGAATATTTTTATTTACTATGCGAAATCACTAAAGTATATTTAACTAAGGAGAGGTATACTCTATGCGATATATATAATTAATATAATATTTAATACTAGATAACTAAGGTTACTCGACTATATAAGGATACTAAAGAGAGCAAAACTAAGGTATTAACTATTACTTATGATAAGATAGATATAGAACTAGTTATTAGTATTCCTCGGCTAATTAGTAATATAAACTATAATAGGTTTATTATAAGCCTATAGAAGATAGTCCCTAGCTAGTATTAAATAGTTACTAAAGGATCCTAGTGATTATTAGTCTAACCCTCTACTAATAAGGTAACCTATATAGGAACCTCCGTAATATAATTATTACTAAAAGAGACCTTAAAAGTAGGCTATACTATAGCTACTTATTACCCGTACTATATAAACCCGAAAGGGACTATATCTAGCCTATTACTATTAAGACCTATAAAGCAAGCTACTAATATAGCTATTAAACCCTTATTATCCGCCCGCTAGGAGATTTAGTTTAACTAGCGATAAAGGCCTAAATACTAATATAAATAGCCTAGTTAACGCGTATAGCATCCTTAACTACTTAGCTACCCTTTAGCTTATATACCTAAGGGTACTAGTCGCGAGCAAGAGGAAGAGGAAGTATATACTTTATTAGATAAGGGCGACTTTAACTATATCTAGTATATTAAGGCTAGCGAGGATTTAAACTTATATAAAGAAGACTTAGTAATTAGCACGGATAACGAGGATAACTAAGAGCTATAGGAAGATAATCCCGAGTATATTAACCTAGTTACTTAACTTGCTTATTACTATAAATACCCTCTAGGTTATATCCCTAGATATAAGGATAAGTACCCTATTTTTAATATTAACTCCTTCTAAACTTCGCTCCTTAAGGACCCTAGAATCTACTCGTATAAAACCTACCTTTATAACGCTAAGCTATATACTAACTTTGAGGGTATCTTCTTATATTAGACCCTTCTATCCCCTTAGCTAAATATAACGCTTATTAATCCTATTAAGCTATAGTAATATATAGTTATATATTTATATTACTATATATATACTAAAGTTATTATCTAAGGCTATTATAACGGACTACTAATTATAGTCTATATTAGTATTAGCGCAGACCGCTTAGTTATAAGCGAGGCCTGCCTATAATAGTTCTATATCCTCTTAAGAGAACCTAAGGTATTTAAGCTCTAAGGTATAGGAAGCCTTAAGACTATTACCTAGGTAACCTTTGCGATTCTTATATAAGAATAATAACCTAACGGATATATAATAACTACTAAGCTCTATATAGGTATATAGCTTATCCTATATTTAGATACTAGTCTACTTATAGAGTAAGACTTTAATATACCTAATAGGCTTAATATTCTAAACTTAGAATTATATATCTAAATCGCATCTTATAATAATATTCAAATTCCCTCTTAGATCTATTTAAAAGTCCCTTTAAAAGTTTATAATATATATACTATAAGAAATTTAATTATTACGCTATATAATCGCTCCGCTATTTAAATTAAGATACTATTAGCAAAATAGAGTCCCTTCTATTTAGCCTAAAGCATAAAGGGTATATATATATATATATAGGTAATTCACTACTTATTCCTATTATTAATAACACTCCTTACCTATTAAAGACTAAAAGAGGTACTAAGCTTAGAGCTCTAGCGCCCTTTAAGTCTAATAGATACCTTAAACTAAAGACTCGCGATTAACTATAAATAGCCTTTTTAATATTATTATATAAGGACCTAACGTATTACGCCGTTTTTAGCCTTTCTAATTATAAGCTTGTAATACTCGCTTAGCTACTAGAACTATTAGTTAATAAATAAGTAGAAATCCCTAACCTAACTAGTAAGGAAGCGCTTGCTAACTATAGCGTAACTAATAATAATATAACGCTAAATAGTAGAGATATCTACAAGGGGAATATTAACCTAAATAGTAAGATAGGTATAACTAAGCTTAAGAACTTACTAGTAGTTATTACTAAGGAAGGTATATATATCTATAACTAAGATACTAAAGCTATATAACGCTTTAAAGAGGTTATCTTACGTTACCCCGCTATCTAGAAGGACTAAGGACTAATTAACCTTCTAGAAGATTAATACCTTAAGGTCGAACTTATTAAAGGATAGTAGAATATAAATATTAGCTAATAACCTTATCCTATTAGTAAGGAAGATAAGAACCTTATTAATAAAACTTTAGATAAGCTCTATGCTTAAAACCGTATAGAATAGGGTAACTCTAGACCTATACTATTTAGAGCCCCTATATTCGCTATATAGCGAATTATAAATAGTAAGCGTAAAGGTTGCATAGTTATAGACCTGCGTGCTCTTAATAAAGCTACTATCCCTAATATATACCCTATACTACTATAATAAGACGTTATTAAACGCCTTTATAATAAGCTATAGATTACTATAGTTAATACTTAATCCTTCTTCTATTAGTTTCTTATTAAGAAGGAATATTAAGATCGATTTACTATAGTTAGCTACTAGGGATAAGAACGTTTAAAGGTAGTACTTATAGGATTCTATAATTCACCTACTTACGCTTAACGCGTTATAAATAGACTCCTATAACTATATAAGGAATATACCTACACGTTTATTAATAATATTATTATCGCTTTAAAGGACCTTAATACCTACTTTAAGCACTTTAATATAATTCTTAAACTCTTTATAGATATTAGACTCTCGCTTTTAATAAAGAAGTTATTTATTAGATATCCTTCTATTAAGCTACTTAGCTTTACTATTAACGCCTTTAGACTATTAAATACTTAAGATTATATTAACGCTATTAAGAAAATTAAGTACCCCTATAACCTCTACTAACTTAAATATTAGATAGGCGTAACTAGGTTTCTATAATATATAATACTATGCTATAGCTATTATATTTAACCGCTCTAATAGCGTGAAACTATATTACTAGCTAAAGCCCGAGCTTAAGGGAAGGATAAAGGCGCTGCGAGAAAGCTCTTCTATTAAAAGATAAGTTTTAAACCTATGCTAGAAAAAGTAGCTAGCTTTAATAATATTAAAAATACCTTAATAGCAGATAACCCCTTATTCTACTATAACCCTAATAAGTAGCTATTTATATAGCTTAACTTATTAAAGGAATATAGATACTCCGCGCTAATCTTCTAGCTAGCTAACTACGTTAAATAGAAACCTTATAACCCTATTAAGTATATTAATGTACGTCTAATTACCTATATTAGCAAGGCCCTTAACTAAGCTAAATAGAAGTATTAGCCTACTAAACTCGAAGTAGCTTACCTAGTATAAGTAGGAAAGAAGTATTAGCTAATACTACGTTTATCTAGACGAGACCTTATAATAGTACTTACTAACTATTTAGTAATATATAATATTATTAAATAAACGTTACTATAGTTAGAGGATAAGACGAGGTCTAACTTATAACTTATATTATTATTGGAATATCTTAGCTAGTTCTCCCTAGAATATTATTATATCCCTAGAATATTAAATATTATAACGGACGTATTATTACGCCTACTTATAATAGAAATCCCTAGTAAAGACGTTAGGGAACTTAATAAGATATAGGATAATATACTAATAGGTATTAACTTTATAATAGAAGTATCTCTTAATAACGACTTTAAAGCTAAGCTTATCTAATTATATACTACCTCTAAGTTCTAGAGTAGAGTATATAAGATACTCTATAAAAAGGTAGATAATATAGACCTTAACTTCGTTATATATAATAGTCTTCTTTACTATATTAACCCCTATACTAATAAATAAAGGCTCTATATCCTAAAAGAGTTAGTAACGCCTCTTATTAAGGAAGCTTATAATAACTACTATTACTTTAGTAAGGAACGGACGTAGAGAGCTATTAATAAATACTTTTATATACTATATCTTAAACGATAAATTAATAATTATATAGCTAACTACCTATAATATAGAATAATAAATATAGAACGTTAACTACTACTTAGCGCGATATAGCTAACATTAATACTAGCGATTCCCTTCTATATAATTACTATAGACTTTATTATTAGACTTCCTAAAATACCTTTATAGTATTTAGGCTATAAAATAGAGAACTTCCTACTTCTTAATATAATACTTACTATAACTAATAAGTTCTCTAAAGTAACTCTCCTTATCCTAGGTTACTTAATATATACTACTAAGATCTAGGAATAACTCCTTCTATATAAGCTCTAGCGTAGTAACTAGGGAATACTAAAAGCTATTATATCTAATTATAACTAAAAGTTCCTTTTAAGGTTTTAGGCCGCACTATAAGCGGAATTATATACTAAATTAAGATTCTTAACTATATATTATCTATAAACTAATAGTATTTCAGAACGTAAAAATCAAACTATTAAACTAGCTATTCGTTACTTTCTTAACCTCGCTAATAATAACTAGGTAATATTACTACTAAGCCTTTAATATAACCTTAATAATACCTACTTATAAGTTATTAGTTATTTACTAAACTAAATCCTATATAGTAAAAACACTAATAACGCGTTAAATATCTTAGGCGATACTAACCCTAAAATAAACTATAAAATCTTCTAGGAGGAGGTAAAAATTTTAATTATAGTAGCCTAGCTATATATAAAGGAATAGTATAATAAAAAATATCGTTTTATTACCTTTAAGCTAGGTAACTAGGTATACCTTAAAATAGGATTAGGATATTATCTACTAGGATAAATAAACCTAAAGTATAGCTACTAGCGTATTCTATTTAAGGTCCTTAAACGCGTTAGCAAATTAGTATACCGCCTCGATATTCTACCTAATATAAATATTTACCTAGTTATATCTATTATCTAACTTATACTAGCACTAGCCCCTAGTAGTAACCTATTTAACTACTAAGATAACTACTAAGGCCTAGTTAATATTAAGGAAGATAATAATATTTATTAGCTTAAAGTATATAAGTATTTTAAGATTAAAAGCATTCTTAAGAAACGAACCCTTGCGCGAGGAAAGGTATAATATCTAGTTAAATAGAAAGGTTACCTACTAATATATATTATTTAAATAGATAAAGACGCTATAAATACGGATAAACTTATTACTATATTTAAAAGTAAGGAATAAGAGATAGAATAGCTCTATAGATAAGTATAAGCTTAAAGACCTATCTAATAGGGTATTAAACTAGTATTAAAGCTTAGTAAAAAACTACTAAGACGCTTAAGAAGAAGGCCTCGTAAGAACCTAGGGGAATAATATAATATATATTATAAATAAGGAATACGCTGCTTAAAGCGCCTTAAATAGATAAGTAGACTATAAAGAGTATTATAACTAAGGCCTTATTATAAAATAAAGATGTTTAGCGCGCTTAGCGCGTCTAAGAACTTTACCCTAATAATAGTAATATTTATATCTATCCCGTTAGCGAAGATAACTACGCCTATTATACCTTCCCTCTTAAACTCCTTCTACCCTTAGTACTATAAGAACCTTTATAAACGCGACCGCCCTCCTCGCTAGAAGGTTAACCCCTACTCTTACTTAACTAATAAAAAAGATTAGCGCTTAAGTATATATATATAAAATAAATTTATATTACTAGGTAACCCTACTAGTTATTACTACTACCTTCGCCTACTTAGTATTAAGCGTATTTTTCCTCTATATATATATTTTACTAAAGTGCGTTAACACCTTTAACCCCGTTATTATACTATTATTACTCTTATATATCTCCCTTTATTACTATTATCCTTATCGAGACGTTAAGAAATCTTATTAACGCTCTATATTATTATACGCTTAGCGCTACTAGAGGAACCTATATTATATATACCTAGGTATTACTTTACTATAAATGGATAACGCTCTAAATATAAAGACGCTAAGTATATTACTCTTAACTATATTTACTATTACCTACCTAATATTAAGATCCCTTATAATAAGCTTAGATATTATATTTATAACTAAGATATCTTTAAGCGCGCCCTTAACTAAGAGACCTAATATTATAGAACTAGTTATAATATTTTAAGTACCCCGTTTATTATCTACCTAGGTACTAATACTTACTTAGTTACCTAACTACTATCTATAAACTAAATTAAGTTCTATTACTAATTTCCTAACGCTATCTTAAACCTTAAGTAGCTATCCCTCTATAATACTATATAGAATTCACTTAAATATAACCTATATTATACTACTAATATCGCTAGTATGCTTATTTCTATTAATTCTAGAGAGGCCTTAAGTAGAGATAATAAACTAATACTACTAAATATAACTAAGCTAATAAAACTATTAATACTAATTAGCCTAAACTATCCCTTAATACTAGCTAACCTAACTAAGCTATTAACGCTACTAAATATATTAAACCTTAACTATTAACTAATATTATTATAATTAGTATTAGATTAACTCCTATTACTTAGAATAAGACTAATAAGATAGCTACTCCTAAGAAGCAAGCTACTAGTATTAGCACCCCTAATATAATAGATACTATTAAGGCTATTAAGGGAATATAAGCCTATAGTAAACATATTAGCTATATTACTATACTACTTAATAGATATAAGGAGACCTAGATCGCCCTAACCGTAGCGCTCTCTCAGGGTTATATTACTAATACTAGCGCTATTACCCTTAACCTAGGCTAATTTATTAAGTTAGCTACTAATAAGTTTAAGTTTATTATAGCAACCGTTCCCTAGGGACTAATATAAGAGAGCCTAGGCTTCCTTAGCCTAGAATAATACCTTATTACTAGGTCTTCTACTAAGTATATAATATTAGCTACTAGCCTAGAGGATTGCTCTAATATTAATCCTTCCTCTAATATTAGCCCCTTTAACGCTATTAATATACCTAGCTCTACTAAGACGCCTAATACTACTACTAGCGTTAAGAAGATCGTCGTTATAGACTAGTAATCCTATACTTATATTACTAGCCTCTATCGCCTTACCTATTCCTATATAAAGTTCCTAACCGCTTAAGAGGTAATTAATATATACCTTTAGCGCCTCTATTTCTTTAATACTACTAACCTTATAGCTACCTGCTACGCTAAACGTCTTACCCTATATATACCTATCTAGAATAGCTTAATTATCCTTAGTCTATATATATATATCTACGCCTTTAACTTATTTATAACTAAACGAATTATAAGTAACCCGGAGTTTAGCGCTATATTACTATTCTTTATTATTAAGTAGATACTATAATACGAGTTTCCTAGTATATATACTAAGGATAACGCTTATATTAATTAGGCTATAGTTAATAGTAATAACTCGAGCGCTATCTATACTCTCTTAGACCTTAGTAACCCTAAGGCTCTAGACGTAGCTAACTTTTAGTATAAAAACGCTACTAACCTTCGAGGCCTTCGTACTAATATTACCTCCCTCGCTACTTTAATTACTATAATTAAAAATAATAGTATTACTAAGGCATACCCTAAGGTTAATAACGAATCTCGCTACTTATTCCTAGAGTAATATGAGGATAATACCTAACTAGCTACTACTTATAGTATTAGTATTAACTAACTCCTAGTTATAGCTAAAGAGATTATTAATAACGAGGACGAGGACTACCCCGACCTCTTAAAGATAACGAATACTACGCCTAAGACTCCCTTAGCCTAAAGTAGGATATAATTAAAATATATAGAATAGAAAGGAAGTAAGGTTATATATAGTTACTTATATATAATAGTATAGCTCTACTTACTAGTATATTACTATAATAGGAGGTATAAATTAAACTTTATATTATATATCGTAGTCGATACCTTTTTTCTTCTTATATAGGTAATTAATACTAAATACGCTTAGCGTAGTTATCCTGCTTAAGGGTATCTAACGTATTTAACGCGTTGAACGTACCTGAACGCGTTAACCCTTATAAAAGGGCTTATCGCCTTTAAGGAAAAGACCTTTGAAATTCATAGTAGTTTTCACCTATAATTTTCGCCTACTTCGTGGGCCGTATTAGGTACTCTTAGAAAGGGCTAGAACTAGTAAGAACTATAAAAGATAATAAATAATATAACTCTACTTATAAATAGGTGAGGATATTAAAAGTAAGCTTAAAAGATATATAAAATAATATATAGATCTAATTAAAAGAGATTATCTAAATTAGGTATAAATTTGCTAAGAAACTACTAAACAACGAGGTATAGGATTTTTAAGATACTAATAATAATAATATATAAATAATACTAAAGTCTCCTATGCTCCTCTCCTCTACGCTCTACTCTATAGTCTTCTTATAATAGGTCCG
>JAVHLU010000337.1:0-66814 GCA_036785755.1 Colletotrichum ledebouriae
AGGACTAACTTTATAATATAATAAAGAAGAGATCGAGTCTTATCTAGGGATTTATAGATTTATTTTAGAATACTTATAGAACGTTAATAAGGTCCTAGTTAATTTAGAGCTAGTAGAGTATATAGTAATAGTAGTTAAGTTATAAAAAGCCTAGGAAGTAGTAATAATTATTAGCTATATTTATAGTACTAATAGGTATTATCTAGAGGAAGTGAAGATAGTTAAGATCTATAAATAAGCTACTTATATTAACTTAGTAGAGTTAAGGGCTTTCCTTAGGTTTATAACGTTCTATAGATCCTAGGTAAAGGACTACTCTATTATTATAAAGCTACTTACTAACTTACTTAAGCAGGATACCTTATTTAGCTAAGAGGAGAAGTAGTAAATAGCTATAGATATCTTAAAAGTAATGCTTATAAAGGCCCTAATCCTTCTTACTATAGAGTATAGCCCTAGAGGAGGAGATATCTACCTTATAGGTAACGCTAGTAACATAGGATAGGGCGGAGTCCTAGGATAATTTATTAATAACTAGTATATAGTCTCTTATTTTAAGAGTAATACTTAGTTAGGACCTAAGCTATTATATAATACTAAGAAGAAGGAATTATATAGTATTCTAAAGGCCTTAAAGAGGGTATAAAATTATCTATATAAATAATACTTTATTCTAGAGATAGATACCTAGATATTAGTTATATAACTTAATAGAGCGGCTATAGACCTCCTAGGAGCTCTCGTTATTCGCTAGATTATATAGATTTAGATATTTAACTTCGAAGTATAATATATCTATAGTACTTAGAATATAATAGCAGATAGTTTATTATAAAAACCCCAGGGACCTTATAATATTATTAATAAGGAAGCTAAGGGGGAGATTACCTCCTAGATTAATTTATAGATATTCTTTATAGATATAAAAGCTAGTTCCTTCTTTAATTAAGCTTAATATTATAATAATAAGTAATATATAGAGGAGGTCTTACTAGGGAATATAGAGGTTATTAGTAATATAATAAGTATCCTAGATATACTTCTTAATAATCTATAGACTTATTTAGTATATTCTTAATAAACTACTTATTATTTAATAATATAGAGACGCCCTCTAGGAATTTAACTAGTAAGGTATTAGAACTTTAAGACTAGAGCGTTAAATTATTATATTTAGAACCGCTTGCTTTTTACTAGACTAATAAATTAAAAGCTAATATTATAATAAGTTATTTATAATCCTAAATAGAGGAAGAAGCTATTTATAAAAGCTTATAAAAAGAGTAGTTATTAAGGGAAATAAGCTATAGCTAGGAGACTATTTAATTACTATATCTAAGCTAGTATATATATAGAGATTAGTAAATCCTTAAAGAGTTACTCTAATTACTAGAAAAGGAGAGCTTAATATATAGATAATATAAGGACTTATAGCTCCCTAAATCGACTACCCTTTCTAAGGGTCTTATTAGATATATAGAGAGTAGGTAAGTAATACCCTATAAAGATAAGGGACTTACTTATAGGATAGCCTAAAGCCTACTAGCTTAAGAGAGTAACTTTAGCTATAATTATAAAGTTTATCTAAGAAGAGATCGTCTATTACTATAGATTATATAGCGAACTTATTATTAATAGAGGCCTAGAAAATAAGGATACTATTATCGAGTTTAATAAGAAGTATAGTATAAGGAGGAAAGTAATATCTATATATAACCTGAGGGCTAATAGAGTAGTGAGGATTAGTTATTAGCTAATTACTTATATATTATTAATATAGATTAGGGGAGAGAGAGATATTAATCCTTAACTATACCTTCTTACTACCCTATTTATAGACCGATCGAGCGTTTATACTTTAACTAGCTTTCGCCCTTTCTACTTATTATATAGGTTTAAGCTTATTACTCCTATTAAGACCCTAACGCTAACCTAGAGGGTTCTTAATTAGGATTTAGTAATAATAAAAGAAGAGGAGGTTTAAATATATTTATAAGCCTTCTTATAACTTAATAAGGATAGAAAAGAAGCTAAAAACATAATTAATAGTAAATATAAGCAAATTATAGAATACTATAAGGGTTAATATAAGAGGACTATAAGGAAGGAGAGGCTAGAGGTAAGTAATTTAGTACTAGTATTTAATATTAAGGGTTCTATTAATAAATTATCTATTAAAAAGCTTAACTACTAATAGCAAGGCCCCTTCTATATCCTATCGCAGGCTCTAAATACTCTATTATATTAATTAGTAATATTAGTAAGTAAGAAGGTTATTAGAAAAGCGTTTAGTAGAAGTCGACTTTATAAATTTATTTAAGCTCCTAAAGGCTATTAGGAGCTAAGTAGTTTAGATATTTATAGATCTCATTTAAAAAGAAACCTAGTAAAAGTCTTTTTAATACTAGGGAATAAAGAGTATAATAATAATACCTAAGGAAGAGGAGGAGGAACTTATTATACTAGGGGAAGGTAATTAGGAGAAGGAGGAGGATATATTATAATTAGTAGTATAATAAAAGTAGTATTTAAAGGATTTAGAAAAGATAATTAAAGCTTTAAAAGCTAAATAATAGCTAGTTATTAAGATTCCTAAGATATTAAAGGAGAAAGAGAAGGAGTATATTAAGATGGAGGACCTAGGGGAAGTATAAGGTTTCTTTTATTATAACTTATTTTAATTAATAATTTATAGACTTATTCTTATTTCCTTTTCCCTTTATTTCTTATTTTAAAGGTTTAGGATTTTAGGGATAATATCTCTATACTTTAGGAATAGGGAGTAAGAGATAGTATTAGTAACTCCCTGCCTATTTAAGCACGCCTTCTCGCTATTATTTAATATAATAATAGCTTAGATAACTTTAATATCTATTAGTAATTATAATAGGGTTATTAAGCCTAGGGAAGTATGAGACCCTTAACTCTTTAGTAACGATACTAAAGGCCCCTCTCGCTAAATAAATATAAGATTAATAACTTAAAGATAAGAGAGAAGAGGAAAGCGAGAAAGATGGTATTAAAATCGTAGTTATTAGCCCCTAGGGAGGATATTAATAGACCTTTTCCGCCCCCCCCCCCCTTCTTAGAAAAGATTATCGCTAACATTATATTATCTATTACTAAAGAGAAAAAGAAGGATATTTATAAAAGGGGATTATATTAATCTTATACTTAGATATATTTTAAATTTAGCTTTATAGAACTATTTATACATTATTCGCCTTAACTTCTTATTATAATCTAACTAATTTCTTATTCCTCTTTCTTTTCTTTACCCCCTCCCTATATTATATAAAAATATCCAGAAATCCTATTCTTTCCTATTTTAATTTGTAATATAAAGCCCTAAGTAGTCTGCGATTTCTATAAGGTTAAACTCTAGAAGTAGCTCTATTATAAAAGGGTAATAAGAGTATATAAACCTAGCTTTAGGGTAATATTACTAAGCTTATTAATAGTATTTATTATAAAGGAGTAAGAAGTTAAACTCAGCTATAGCTATAATTATAATATCTACTAGAATTTAGGACTACGGGATCTCCTTAATACTATTAAACTCTCCGCTCCTCCTTATCTTATTATTACGCTTAATTCTATATCTATAGTATTTATAGATACTTAGATTATTATATAAGTAACTCTCTTAAGTCTTATAGAAGAAGTAGTTAGTATAAGGAGTACCTAGTATAGAGATATATTCGAAGTATAGTTTATAGATATAAACGCTAGTCGCAGGGTTCTTAGTAGCGTAAGCCTGCTCTTTATAATAAATATAAGATACTATGTTATAACTACCTTAAGATTAAATAAATAAGCTATATATAACTACTACGCGCTAAAAGACCTTTGTCTCTTATAATCTAGTGAAATATAGCAGAAGTATAGATAAAGACTCGATAGTAGAAGTCTCTAGACCCCTTAGTTACCCTAAATATTTATTTAAAGTCCTATTTACTAAGATAAGCCTTCTAGAAAGTTAGCCTTATTACTTTAGTAGTTTTATTAGAGAATATCTATAGTATAAAGGCTACCTTTAAGTATTTATTACTAAGGATAGCGAGTTAAAGCTAAGTAAGGCTCCTAGCTACTTAAGAATTATAATTATTAGCTAGAAAGTATAGGAATAATCATAAGGAAGAGAGAAGGAATACCTAAAGTTAATTATTAGAGTATTAGATAAAAAGAGGTATATTATTCTTATTTATTTTAGTTATAGGGATATTAGGAATAAGGATCTAGAGGGTTACTACTAATAGGAGATAACGAGGGCGAGGTTAATTAGTATTTTTAACGCCTAAGATAAAGAAGTTATAATTAGCTATAATAAGAAGATATAATTTATAGATATAAGAGAGAAAGTATAAAGGAGCTAGATAAAGATTAAAGTAAATGGATAAAGGTAGTTATTATAAGAGGAGAAGTTAATAGTAAGGGATAGAGGAGGATTTTATTTAATTTTATAACCTAATTACTTGTTTTAATAGCGATATCTAGCTATTATTTTCTTTATTCTTTCTCTATATATAACCGCTCTAATTTACTATTCTATTTATTATAGGCTTTTAATCCTAAGTTCGTTTTACTTTATTAAAGCTAAGGAGGGTAAGGGAAGAGAGTTAATTATTCCTTCTATAGGCTACTAATAAATTACTATATTATTAAGGTAATTAGTAGATATATAAACGCACTCCTAACCCCTTAAACCCTCTAGTTTCTCTCTCTCCTATATATATATTATTTACTTTTAAGCTTAATTTACTTATTAACTATATAATATTAACTATTATACTATAGCTCCTTCTTCTTTTTTAATATTACTTTTATTTAGCTTTTTAGTTTATAGATTACTTGCGCTTACCCTTTATTAACTTCTCTTTTAATAGATTATAATAGGAAAAGTTATCTTTTAGAATAACAAAGACTTAGATATATATATTTAAGCGTTAAGATCCTCAAACCTTCCTATCCTCGATATTAGGCTTTTAATAGAGCTTATACTTAATAAACTGAGTATAAGTAGGTTTTAAATATAGGGATAAAATAATAGGGATATCCTAGGCTTTAGACCTCCTAATAAGCTTAGTTACTATCCTTAGCTAATTAAATATAGGACGCGCCGTCTATCTAGGAAGAATAATATCCCTAGTTAAGTAGACCCTTTTAATATAATATTAAAATATATCCTTATTAAGCGTTAGAATAAGACTTTAGAAGTAGTAGAGAAGATAATTCGCTTTATATACTTATAGTAAGTTATAGCTAGTATATTTAATACTATTACTATACTTAAATTAGTAACTCCGATATATACTATAGATATCTTAGTAGTTACTTATTACTTTATAAGGCCTATTAAGCCTAGCTAACTACTCTACTATAATATAGTTAGAAGTATAGAAGATAACTTTAAGGATAGAGATATAAGAGATACTATAGCTACCTAGATTAAGGCTACGTACCCTAATATATGTCTTATTTATCTTTAAGCACCTAAGTCTACTAAAGTAATTATTATAGGTTTACTAATGAATTTATAAGATAGGAGAAACTAGTTTTATAATAATTAATAGGTAAGAGGAGGAGCTTAAGAATAACTATAGATTCTAATATTTATTACTAGGAGTTTCCTATTAAGATATAAAGCTAAGGAAGCTTTAATAGGATAATTATATCTAATCGAGCTTTAAGACCTAGACCCTCTACTATAGGCCTCTAGTCTATACTTTATTAATTAGCTTAGGTTCTTTATATAAATTAGAAGCTTAGTTAACTTATTAAGATAAGGTATTAAGCTTAGATTAATTATTTATTAATAGCTTTTATTAATAAAATACCTCTAGAAGGATACTAGGTCTAACTAAGAGTAGATAGACTTCTATATAATTAATATTTTAAATTAAGAGATAAAGATATTAAGAAAAGGATAGCTTAAAAGGATATTAAATATTAAATAGCTAAGTATACCCCTCGATTTATAGACCTAAAGGTTTCCTCTCTAGATAGGATAGATATTAACCTGCTATTACTTAAGAGTACTAATTTATAAATTAGTCTAATAATTCCTATTAATCTAGGAGAGTTAAATAGGGAGGAGGGATTATTAAAAGAACTAAATATTTAGAATATAAAAAGAATAAATAATTATAAGAAGTAGAAGAGGGATTATAACCTATAGTAGCTAGCTAATTGTATAAAATATCTTAACTACTCTAGGTCTATAAAACTATTTATATCGCTCTACTAAGCCCCTACTACCCCGAGAGATATTATATTTAGCCCTATTAATACCTTAGTAGTATTTAATACTATAAGACCTAAAGGGAACCTTATACTAAATAAGAATAAGCTCGTACTAGTAGTTCCTTAGTATATATAATAGAGTTAAGAGTCTACGAATTACCTAATAACTTAATATAGAAGAGGGTTATCTATTATAACTTTAGCTTAGGTAGAATATTTATTAGACCTTTATAATATATAAGAGAAGCTAATAGGATAAGAGGGGTTAGATAATTTAGAGGTTATAGACCTTTTTATATTTATAATTAAGAGCTACTTCTATAATATCTATACCCTAATTTACGAACTAGCCTAGTAACCTAGGAAAGAGATTAATAACGCTTCTATAGAGCCCGAAAGAGCAGAAGTAACAAACCTTTAGAATACTACTAGGGCCTTCTTTCTACTAAAGTATAGTAATTATTACTAGGCGATAATCTTTATCAACTAGCTAACTAGCTATTACTTCTATTATAACTCTATATAGGACTAGAATAGTAATGAGCGCTTTAAAATATAGTATTATAAGATAGGAGCTCCTTAATAACTCCGAAAGCTCCTATTAATTAATACCTATATAATTAATTTAGTTTGGTAAAGGGATAGATTTCTATATAGCCTCTAGTACGTCGAGTAGGCTAGAGCTCTAATTCGAGAAGGCTTATTATTACTATAATTTAATAGGATAACCTAAAGCGATAGTATATTATTTACTAACTCTAAAATCCCCTTAGTTATCTAATATATATCTATAATTACTATAGAGTTTTATAACTTAACTATTAATAGTAATATAGCTCTATAAGATACCCTATCGAGCTAAGAAGACTTCGAGAAAGCACCTTTCTTCCCTCTACGCCCTCCTACTCCTTTACTTATAAATAGTAATATAATAGACTTTAGAAATAATAATAATATTACGCTATCTCTTATAGCGGATATTCCTCAATCTATTTATAGATTATTAGTATTATCTAGGTCTGCTTTATCTAAGATACTAGATAATAAACTTAAATACCTTAAATACTAGCTTTAGTTATAAGCCTTATAAACGCTAAGTCGTAGTATAACTACTAAGCTATACCTAAGAACTATACTTATAGATATATTGTTATATCCTAAGTAATCTAACCCTTTAAATAAGTTTACTTATAGTTATACTAACTATATCTAGTAGAGGGTTAACTAGTAGGATTAGATCGAGTAGAATACGCCTAAAGGAGCGTATTATTATAACTTTTTATACCTAGTATAATAAGGCGAGTAGTTTTAGCTATACTAAGGATTAGAGTAGGATAAGGAGTATAATAAAGAGGAAGAAGTAATAACGCTATTATTAAGATATAACTTATAATAGAAGATAGTTAAACCTAAAGGGCCTTCTTAGTAATAAGATTACCCGCTTAGAAGATATTATTAATAAAAGGGGTCTATAAATAGAGTTTACTTATTATTTCTATAAAGGAGTTTTATTTATTTTTTAAAACTCTCTTTTATAATATTATAAAAAGTCTTAAGGGGATAATTAGGATAGAATAAGATAGACTTAGCTATATAGCCTTTTAAAAAGCTCTCTTAGCGCATAGGCTTATTATAGGAAGACTATAGAGTAGAGCGTAGAGGTAAGGAGCGTAGTAGACTTTAGTATTATATATAATATTATAACTATTAGTACCCTAATAATCCTATACCTCGTTTTTTAGTATTTCCCTTAGCGAATTCGTGCCTAATTTAGATAATCTCTTTTAATTAGATCTGCGAATTATTCTATATATCTTGTAAGCCTATTATTAATATTCTTACCTGTTTGTAGATAGAGTTATATTATTTGTTATCTTTTATAGTTCCTACTGGTTCTAGCGCTTATTAGCATTAGCTAGCTTTAGTACGTTTGGGTAGTTCTTATCCTTATTATTAACGATCCCTTTAGTAATAACTAGAAGTTAGTTAATATTAATTTTATAAGTAGTAGCTAGTTAGGTATTATCTTAGTATTACTCTTGGAACTAGTAGCGAGACTTATTACTAATCTTAGGGTATAACTTAGTAATATTATTATCCTTAATTATAGTAATTAAGGTAGCTAGGGATATAATATTAGTATAAAGGCCTTAAAGGTCTATAGTATACTTATACTAAAAGTTAGCTATATCTATAGTCTTAAAGTTATTATGGTCTAGAAGGGTATAAATAGCGCTAATATTATTACTATTAATTATAGCTTAATTAATATAAGTATTATTCTTAGTATAAATACTAGGAAACTCGTATTATAATATCTACTTAATAATAAAAAATAATAATATAGCCCTAAACTCTAGATTACCTATAATATATTTAGTTATAAATAAGTTAGTAGTATAGATATATATATATAGGCTAAGGATAATTATATTATTCTAGATAAGTGTATAGAGAGTTAGATATTTAGTAAATTAAGTAGTAGTAAGGTTAGTTATATTAGAGAAGTAGATATACTAAAGATAGATATTAATCGCCTCCTATAGATTTACGAACTTAATATAGGAATAGGTAAGGTAATACAAGCTAGAGATATAAGTATATAACTACTAGTTAGTAATAATAATCTTCTTAATGCTAGAGGTAGTATTACGTATCTTAGTAGCGCTAGGCGCGTTAGAGGCGTTATAGGGGCTAGTATTAATAAAAGGATTAGTATTAAGGCAATTTTCTAAACCTATCGCTAAAGCTATATATTTATTAGATAGCTTAGTAGCTAGGTATTACTTAGGGCTAAGAAAGCCTAGGCTCTCTTAGGTTAGTCATATAGGAATAGTTACTATAATAAACTTAACCTTATTAATAGCTAACTTTATAAACTAGCCTAAGTTAAGAGCAATAGTGCTAGTATTAGTAATATAACCCTTAGAGAGCGCTATAGCTAGGGTAATCTAAGTATCCTTATATTTATTAAGTAGGATACAGATATAGCTAACGTAGTTACTATAAGCTTATATTCCTTTAATAGTCTTAATAGTATTTATTAGGTTAGAAGTATTAACGCTAGTAGCTTACTTCTTAGGAGTTACTATCTTATTAGTTTTATTCTAAATAATAGGAGTCGATCTAATACTAGCTATATTAATAATAGTTAATGATTAAGGTTTAGCTTATTTAATAGCATTAGTAGCTTAGTTAGGTTAAGTATCTTTAATAGGTTTAGTAGCTTAAGCGCGTTTAATATTAATAGGTTTATTATCTCTACTTAAGGTATCCCTAGACTTAATAGTAATTAGTAAGCTAGTAATAGTAGTATTATTATATAGGTTATATTTAAGAGAGTTCTATATAATATTATAGAGACCTAGCTACTTTTAGTTTAAAATAGGGTTAGAAAATTAGTAATAGAACTTAATTTAGTTAGTAGATAGTAGTTAGGAAATAGAATATATATTAGTACCTAGGTAGATAGTAAATAGGGTATTAGAGATATTATAGCTAGTTTTATAATATTAGGTCTCATAATCAAAAGTATACTTAAGGATTTCTTAGTTATAAATATAATATCCTAGCTTTCTATAAGGGGTCTTAATCTTAAGTAGGTAGTAGTAAATATACGTAAGTATAATATACTTAGCGTCTTCTCTTTTAGATTATTATCTATTTAAAGTAAAATAGTACCTAGGTATATAAAATATAGGTTACTCTAGTAGCTCTAAGCGCATATAATAATATTAAGTATTAGTAAGAGTCCTTAATATCTAGAAGAGGATAATAATAATAAAATAAGAAGTATACGTATAATAATTGTAAGGTAATAGGGATAAAAGCGTTAATACTCTTCTATAAAGTATATATATAGAGGGAAAGGTTAGCTTAATACTAGGTAGGTAAAGGTAGTAGTAATAACTAATAGAGTTACCTAGTAATATATATTTATTTTATATATATATACTTAAGCGCTAAACTTTCTTATTAGTTAAATAAGAGTAGGGATTAACCTTTAAGTGAGGAGGGTAGTTATATTTATAAAGGTTCCTATAATACTAAGAGTAGAAGGTATTTAAGGGGGAAGGCGCTATAGATATAGTTATTATTATTATTAAGCTAGATATAAATATCGCTATTATTAGGCTAAAACCCTTAGATATACTAAGCGCGCTAAATATCTTTATCTTATAATAAGGCCTTAGTTATAATATTCTTTCTAGTCTAGTTATCTATTTAAAGCGCTTTAAGTAGTAAGTTCCTTATTTATAATATATATTATATTATTTTATAGGGTCCTTTTAAGGCCTTCCTCTTAAGCGCTTTAGTAGTCTTTTACTAAGCTCTAATACTAGTTTAACGCCTTATTAGATAGGTCTTTAAGCTTATACTTATCTATAGAGCTATTCTAGTTTTTATTCCTTACTTCTAAATATAGGAATAAGTTTATTTATATTTATAGTATCTTTATTTATCTGAATAATATATATAAGTAGATAACGTTTCTATTTAACTAGGTATTATACCTTTCCTTATACGAGGGTTCGCTTCTTAAGGATACTTTTAATCTTAAAACATTTATATACTTTAAGCTAATAAATATTATTATCTTCCTTAATATTAACTAGTTCTTAGTAATTATCTAAATAGTTAAAGGGGTTACTACTAGGGGCTAATACTAATATAAGTTAGATAATAGATATAACTAGATAAATATTTATATTAGGTAGAATATTAAGGTAATATACTAACTTATTAATATATTTAAGGACCTTAAATAGGATATACTAGTAGCTATACTTTAGATTTAGCTATCCTAGTAAATAATATCCTAATCTTATCTTAAGATATACCTAGTTACCTAGCTTAAATATAATAAAATAATATTTCTTATTATACTATTCCTTTATATATAGTTAAGCTATTATAATTAAAGTTTTAGCTTTCTCTTAGAAGGTCTCGCGGTTTATCTTAGGGTTAGTATTACCTAAGATATTTAATATATTATTAGTATTTATATTATATAGGATTTAGTTTAGCAAATAACTAATAACTTATAAGTAGGCGTTATTAAGGTTATATTAGAGGCTTAGTAGTAATTTTACTTAGTTATTATTAACAAGGTTAAGAAAGTAATAAATAGCTAGTTTAATAGTTTAGTTCTTATATTCTAAGATACTATTAGTCTAAGAATAGTCTACTATTAAGAATCTTAATTTAGTATATAGTTTACCCTATAGTATAGTCTAAAGCTTAGATAGGAACTTATAGTTATAATTAGATAGAGTAGCTTTTAGTATTCCCTAGTTACTATATTAAAGATTATAATAAAGAAGGTATCCCTAGATTCTAATAATATATACTAGGGAGCGCTGGCTATGGCTAGCCCTGAGGAGAATACTTCCGTTAGCAAGGTTATACTATAGGTAGAATAAATCTAATTAGTAATACTATATATTCTATTCTCTATACTAGGGAGCGGTAGCTATTAGCTCTTCTAATAGAATATTAACTATAATATCTAGCATTTAATATATATAAATAGTATAGTAGTCTCCTTACATAATAGTCTCCTCTTAATACGCTATCTTTTATATACCTCCCGCTCTTATTAGAGTAGTATATACTAAGAGAGATAATAAAGGGTAGAAGGTAAGTATACTATAGACTATACTAAGGAGTAGCTATTTATTTTTATAACTTATATACTACTTAGAATCTATAGGTGCCTTATAAAGAGGTAGCGTTAGCGAGTTATATCTACTTAAGCTATATATCTCTAGGGATAACTTTAAGCTCTAAGTTAATAATAAGAGCTCGCTTATATATTACTTAATATCTATAGGTACCTTATAAAGAAGATAGGTAAGTAAGTAGGTCCTAGAAAGCTTTAAGGTAGTTCTTAATAATAAGGGCCTCGCGCTATATTCTAAGGTTTTATCTACTAAGTCTAGTTATAGCTAACTCTATTTAACCTTAATAAGGGCGTAAATATGCTAATAAGTATCTATTATATACTTAAAGAAATAGATCTCTTTATTAGGATTTATAGCGGGGATAATTACTATATAAGCGAATAGTATAGTATACTCTTTATATAATACTCTCTTCTTAATATATACTCTTTTATAGACCTCCCGCTCTTATTAGAGCTATATATACTGAAAGGGATAATAAAGGGTAGAAGGTAAGTATACTATAAACTATACCGAGGAGTAGCTATTTACTTTTATAGCTTCTATACTACTTAAAATCTATAGGTACCTTATAAAGAAGATAAGTAAGGAGATCCTTTAAAGATTAAAGACGATCCTTAATAACTATATAGCTAAGGGGAGTCCTTAATAACTACCTTATATTATATTTTAAAATTTTATCTCCTAGGTTTAGCTCTAGCTCACTCTATTTAACCTTATAATAAGGGCGTAAATATACTAGTAAATACCCGTTCTTACTAGCTACTAGCTAGAGCCCTACTATATATATAAAGCTCGCTAATAAAGAGCTAATAAGAGCTAATAAGAGTAGTATAGACTAAACTAAGCTATATAGACCTATATTTATCTAAACTTAGGACGAATTAGCTTAATTCTTTAAAAGACTAATTAGATTTAAGCTTTCAATATATAGGGTTTTAATAGTAGTAAGAGAGCTTTTTTTCTTAAGCTAGCCTAGCTTCCTAAAGGGTAACGCTTAACCTTCCTAATAGAAAGTATATGGGTTTAACAGTAGTAAGAGAGCTTTTTTTCTTAGGTAGGCCTAGCTTCCTAAAAGGTAAAGATTAACCTTCCTAATAGAAGGTATTAAATAACCTAGGATAAGAAGCATTACCTTAGAGAACCTATTAGTTATAGTAAGTACGATATTAAGTAGTAGAAAGTTCTCTACTTTCTATCCTAAATACTATAAAGGTATTTTAGGAAGTCTAATAATAAAGTCTATGGCGATAGTATAGAACGGAATCGCTAGTATTAAAATTAGCTATATCACGCTGAGTAGTAATTAACGTTCTATATTTATTGTTCTATATTATAAGTAGTTAGCTATATAGTTATTAACTTATTATTTAAGACGTATTATATAAAAGTATTTATTAATAGCTCTTAATATTTATTCCTTATTAAAATAATAATAGTTATTATAAGCTTCTTTACTAAGTAATACTACTAACCCTTTTAGAATATAGAGCTTTTATTTATTAGTATAAGGGTTAATATAGTAAAGGAGACTATTATATTATAATAGAGTTAAGATCTATATTATCTATCTTTTCGCAAAGTATTTTATATAGTCTACTCTAGGACTTCGAGTTAGTATATAATTAGATAAGCTTAGTCTTAAAGTTATTATTAAGGGATACCTCTATTTTAAGGTTAACGCTTATGAGTATATTATCCTATATTTCATTAAGTTCCCTAACATCTTTAATAGGGATTTCTATTATAAGTAGATATAATAATATATTAGCTATAATATTTAATATTCTAGGAATATAATAATATACTAGGGAGAATTAGCTAAGGTATTCTAATAATAATATAAGTTATAAGCTAGACCTCGTCTAGTCCTCTATTTATAGCGATATTTATTTAATAATATTATATATTATTAAATAATCCATAAGTATAATTATAAGGTCTTATCTTAATAAATATAATACTAGCTAATACTTCTTTATTACCTATACTAAGCAAGCTGCTTTAAGTTTAGTAAGCTAATACTTCTATTTAGCTTAGTTAAGAGCCTTATTAATATAAGTAATTAGGCGTATATTAGTATGCTTAATAAGATTATAAGGCTTCTATTTAATATTATTAGCTAGCTAGAAGATTAGCATAGAGTATCTATATTTCTTCTATAGTTTAAGCTAAATAAATAGCTACTAGCTATAGTTATAATAGAATAGGGCGTTATCTAATATTAATATATCCTTAACGTTATTAAAGCTAGTTACTTCTTCTAGTATAGGTTTAAAGCTTCTCTTTTAATAGAAGACCTTTCTTATAGTACCTTTATCCTTTCCTTAAGCTTAGGCTTTAATAAGTAATATTATTCTATATTATTAGAGTAGTTAAATATAATTACTATAATATAGTATTATATATTATAGAAAACTAAATACCCCTATCTAGTATTTAAGCTAGTAAAGGTTATAGGGGTACTTAATCTTCTTAAGAATATTGATATAGTCTTATATATTTAATAATCTAAAAATATTAATAATAAAGCTAAGTAGCTTAATAGAAGGGTACCTAATAAACGACTTCTTTGGCCTCTAGCCACTGCATAGTGATTTTACCTGCTTAAGTGTAACAGACCTTCTAACTCCGCGCCTCCTAATAATATATAGCCTTCGGTCACGTGATCCTTTCCTAACTATAGCTGCACTTATACGTGCCCGTTATACTAGATAGCCTCACGATCTTTAACTTTATATTAATAATAACGTGGTTTTTAATTATTTAATAGACTACGAAACTATTAACTTTTCCTCTCGCGCACTACCCGCGCTATTATTAAATACCGCCTCTATTACCGCTTTATCCGCTAGCTATACTATTATTAGTAACGCTCTCTCTATATTAAAGTAGTTAGCGCAAGCCGTACTTACTAATATTCCCCTAAGGGGCCTAGGCTACCTCTACCTTTATAGTATAGAGGACTTGCTTAAAGAAGGGCTACTCTATAGGGTATATAATAACCTACCTAGCTTCTACTACTAAGTCTACTTACTTTGCTATAATATAATAGTAAGTATCCCCTCTAGGGGTATTAATAAGAGCCCTCTTAAGGGCTATATTAATAATATACTCTCTATATATAATAAAGTAATTAAAGAAGGAGCGGGTTTTATTAATTATATTAATACTAAACTCTCTAGCGAGCTCTCACGCGTTATTAGCATTAAAAGGCGTACCTCGCGTAGGCTTAGCGTTTTTATACATAGGGTCTAGTACTAATATAGTTAAGGATTTATTATGGGTTATAGGTATACCTAGGACTTCGTGGATAAGGAAGAGGGAGAGGTATAAAGCCCTGCTCGTAGCAGCAGAGCTTCTTATACTTCTAGCTATAAGAACCTCTTAGGAAAGACCTCTTTAGTTAAGAAGTTACCTCTTATATAGTAGTATTTACCTTTAGTACCTTACTAGAAGGTTGACCTTTTAGGTTAAGAAGTTATCTTATATAGTAGCTTTTATAGCACCTTGCTAGAAGGTTTAGCGAGGGCGTTTCTAAGCTACGAGAGCCTTAGTAGCCTATTTAGCTCTAATATAATTAGCCCCAGTATAGCGCGCGTCTAACTCTATAATATTTAGAGGGTTTGCTTGCGAGTAGTAGGAATATATAGGGTTCCTATATTATTTTCCTTAACTAGTAGAGGGTATAGGTTAAAATACCTATATAGTATTTCCCGAATTATGCCTACGAACTAGGTGAATTTGTTATAGTCTTTTTGCGAAGGGGCTGCGGCGTAATTCCGAGCTTAAACGACTTCTTTATAGAGGGTAAGAGTTTAAGATTAATAAATAGTTTAAGGATTATATCGAGGTACTTGAGGTAAGCCTTAAGGTCTTTTAAGGTAATAATAATATTATTAATAAATATATAGGTATATTCCTTATATAGTTATAAGAGTTTATCTATAATATATTAAGCGTAAGTAGGCGAATTATAGAATCCTATAAGTATTACCTCCAAGCATTCTTACCTATAATAGCTAATTATAATAAATCAATCTTAATATTCCTTCTTAATAAGGAATTCGTAGAAAAAGGATTATGTATTAACTATAGTAATCTATAGTTTATTATAAAGGCGTTTAATAACGTCTTACTATAGTTATATAGGGTATATATTAGGGATCGTGGCTTTATTAACAGTATATAAGTCTATAACTATTCGACCCTTATACTTACTATCTATAATTCGCTATATTATAGCTACTCGGGCTCTAAATAATATAGGTCTAGGTTTACCTTATTCTATATAATCCTAAGTATAAAGCTTATCTAAGGTTTTCTTAATAAGTTTCTTATCTTCTTTACTAACTAAGTAAGGTTACTATTTAATATTTATATTCTACTATCTATTAATAACCTTAACCTTAAGGTATTAATCTTTTAGAAGGTTAATTAGTCCTTAGTCCTTCTAAATAATAGGGTAATATAATATAATTTCTTTAAGATATTAAATAGCTTTAGTATCTTAGTTATAGATATATATACCTTCTTTAGTAATAACCACTAGTAAGCTTTTAAGCTTAGCTATACCTATCTTACTATTAAGGTTAATATTCCTTTTATAGATATTTCCCTAATTTAGTATTAGGGTATTCTTAGTTATACCTTAGTCTATAAGCGCTTCCTTATTAGTTAGGTTAGAGATGTCTACTTATTTATTAATTAATAGTTCTAGTAACTAAACGAGTATTATAAGCTTATTATTAAAAAATTTAGAAATATAGTAATATATTAGATCCTTATATGATAATATTAAAAATTAGCTTATAGTTAATTGCGAGTCTTTAGCTTAAAGTTCTTATTAGACTTAAAGGGCGCTAGGGTTCTAAGTTTAGCACTTTATTTAATTTTTAATAGATAGGGAGCGTTATTAATAATAGGAACGAATAGTGACTTACCTATATACGTATATATATACCCTTCATACTTTAGGCTATATAGAAGGGACTCTATTTTATTAAAAATATATTAATCTAGATAGTAGAGTAATTATATGGTATAATAGTTATATTCCTAGTAGTATATATATTATGAATCCTTAATAGGACCTTTAAGTAGATCTATAAAGGAATTTAGATATTATTATATAATATAGTTTAGATATATAATTATAAGTTTAATATATTAAGCCTATTAAGTATATTAAAGTCTTACCCTATAAGTAGCCTAGCATCTAAGTATAGGACGAGCTATACTCCTATATAAAGCTTAGTAGTTATTATTTACCTATTAGGTTATTATCCTTATATAAGAATTAAGAAGGTTACTTAAGTAATAGTCTTAAGGGAACGTTAGGTCTAGCATCTAGCTTTATGTAGTCTCTATTTTAATATATTAATTATAATAAAGGAGGTTAAGGTAATACTATTATCTAATAATATTCATAAATAGTTATAGGTTAGTTATCTATACCCTTAGAATTATACCTTAAATATATTAAGTAGTCTTATATACTTCCCTACATAGTAATAACTTTTGAATATATCTATAATAGTTACTTAAATATTATTTAAAGCGTTTATAAGTAATAGCTAGAATACTTACTTTTATAGCTACCTTAAGGAGGGTATACTTAGTTTAAATAAATAGTATATAAAACTTATTAAGATATTACTTAAGTACTATGATAAAATTTATAATAGTTAAATAGTTAATAAGTTCTAGGAGGTTAGACTTAAGACCTTCTTTAACCTTATAATTAGAGAGTAGCTTATAGGATATTATTATTAATAAGGTTTATTATCCCTTTAAGATATTCCTTAATTAAAGAAATATTTAAGGTTTAATATCTCTTAAGAATATCTCCTAGTTAAGGGAAATAGGTAGAGGGTTAATATCTCTTATTAATATTTCCTAGTTAAGAGAAAGAGGGAGTTTAGAGGGTTTAAATAATATATAGTATTTATAAGTATTAACTACTAAGATATTATTTTATATAAACTTAATAGGGTTAGCTATTTATATTATTAAGTACCTTTCTTAATTATAAGGGATATACTTAGTTATAAGGGGATATAGCTAACTATTAAGGTTATATTATTGATTAATATAGTTTATACAATAAGTAAAAAATATAAGTAAGTTTTCTCCTTAAAGGTAATAAACCCTTTCAAGGAGGTTTACTACGTTTAAGTACGTTTAACGCGTTAGTTATATCAAGCACCCTAGGGCGGGATAACCGCGCTAAGCGCGTTCGGTATTATTTAGCTTAATAATAGCGATATTTATATCTAGCTTAATAATAACAATAACTATAACTATTACGCCTTCTCTCTTAAATACCTTCTACCCTTAGTACTATAAGAACCTTTATAAATATAACCGCCCTCCTCGCTTAAAGGTTAATCTCTACTCTTATTTAACTAATAAGATATAATAGCGCTTAAGTATATATATATAAAATAAATTTATATTACTTGGTAACCCTATTAGTTATTACTACTGCTTTTACCCGCCTAGTATTAAGCTAACCTTTCCCTCTATATATATATTCTTATAGAAGAGCGTTAATACTTTTATCCCTATTACCTTATAATTATTATACTTATACTTCTTATTTTATTATTATTATCCTCTTCTAGATCTTAAGGACCCTTACTAACGCTTAATATTAAGTTCGGAATTACGCCGCAGCCCCTTTGCAAAAAGACTATAACAAATTCACCTAGTTCGCAGGTATAATTCGGGAAATACTATATAGGTATTTTAACCTATACCTTCTACTAGTTAAGGAAAAAAATATAGGAACCCTATACGTTCCTATTACTTATAAGCAAACCCTCTTAATATTACTATATAAAGTTAGACGCGCGCTATACTAAGGCTAATTATATTAGAGCCGAATAGGCTACTAAGGCTCTTATAGCCTAGAAACGCCCTCGCTAAACCTTCTAGTAAGGTGCTATAAAAGCTATTATATAAGATAACTTCTTAACTTAAAAGGTTAACCTTCTAGTAAGGTATTAAAAGTAAACGCTACTATATAAGAGGTACTCCTTAACTAAAGAGGTCTTTCCTAAGAGGTTCTTATAGCTAGAAGTATAAGAAGCTCTATTACTACGAGTAGGGCCTTATATCTCTCCCTCTTCCTTATCCCTTAACTATATTAGTACTAGACCCTATATATAAAAACGCTAAGCTTACGCGAGGTATACCCTTTAATACTAATAATATACGAGGGCTTACTAGAGAGTTTAGTATTAATATAATTAATAAAACCCGCTCCTTTTTTAACTACTCTATTATATATAGAGAGCATATTATTAGTATAGCCCTTAAGGGGGCTCTTATTAATACCCCTAGAGGGGATACTTACTATTATATTATAGCTAAGTAAATAAACTTAGTAGTAGAAGCTAAGTAGGTTATTATATACCCTATAGAGTAGCCCTTCTTTAAGCAGGTCCTCTATACTATTAAGGTAGAGGTAGCCTAGGCCCCTTAGGGGAATGTTTATAAGTATAGCTTTTACTTACTGCTTTAATATAGAGAGAGCGTTACTAATAATAATATAGTAAAGATAGTAATAACTTCTAGCGGATAAAGCGGTAATAGAGGCGGTATTTAATAGCAGCGCGGGTAGTATATAAGAGGAAAAGTCGATAGTTTCGTAGTTTCAATAATTAAAAACCACGTTATTATTAATATAAAGTTAAAGATCATAAGGCTATAGGCACGTATAAGTATAGCTATAGTTAGGAAAGGTGGTCGGTAATTACAATCACGTGACTAAAGGCTATATATTATCAGGAGGCGCGGAGTTAGAAGGTCTATGGCACTTAAGCAGGTAAAATCACTATGTAGTGGCCAGAGGCCCTAACGATTAATATTAATACGCGCGCTTAGTGCTACTAGAGCAACCTATATCCTATTTACCTAGATATTATTTTGTATTAAATAGATAATAATCTAAATATAAAGATACTAAATATATTAAGCTTAACTATATTCACTACTACCTACTTAATATTAAGATCCCTTATAAAAAGCTAGGATATTATATTTATAACTAAGAAATCTTTAAGTATACCCTTAATTAAGAGACCTAGCGTTATAGAACTAGCTATACTATCTCTAATACCTTATTTATTATCTATCTTAGTATTAATATATACTTTATTTCCTAGCTACTATTTATTTACTAAATTAAGTTCTATTACTAATTTCCTAACCCTATTCTAAACTAAGAGTAGCTAGGTCTCTATAATATTATATAGACCTCCCTTAAACTTAACCCGCTTTATAATATTACTATTACTAGGTTACTAATTACTATTAAGCCTAGGGATACCTTAAGTAGAGATAATAAACCTATTAATACTAAATATACTTAAGCTATAGCCTCTAGCTACTATATAGTGATTTTACCTACTTAAGTATAATAGACCTTCTAACTCCGCGCCTCCTAATAATATATAGACTTTAATTATATAATCCTCTCCTAACTATAGCCGTACTAATACGTACCCTACTAGATAGCCTCACGATCTTTAACTATATATTAATAATAATGTAGTTTTTAATTATTTAAGTACGGGTAGACTACGAAACTATTAACTTTTCCTCTTATATACTACCCGCGCTGCTATTAAATACCGCCTCTATTACTACTTTATCCGCTAGAAGTCGTTACTATCTTTATAGCTATACTATTATTAGCAACGCTCTCTCTATATTAAAGCAGTTAGCGCAAGCTATACTTACTAACCGCTAAGGGGCCTAGGCCGCCTCTGCGTTAATAGTGCGGAGGACCTTCTCAAAGAAGGGCTACTCTATAGGGTGTATAACGACCCGCCTAGCTTCTACTACTAAGTTAGCTTACTTAATTATAATACTATCGCGCCTTATATAATCCCCTAGGGTATTAAGGAGAGCCCTTATAAGGGCTATACTAACGATACGCTCTCTATATATAACGGAGTAGGTAATAAAGGAGCGGGTTTTATTAATTATATTAATATTAAACTCTCTAGCGAGCTCTTTTATATTATTAGTATTAAAGGGTATACCTCGCGCAAGCTTAGCGCTTTTATATATAGGATCTAGTACTAATATCTTTAAGGATTTATTATAGATTATAAGTATACCTAGTATTTTATAGATAAAGAAGAGGGAGAGGTATAAGGCCCTGCTTATAGTAGTAGAGCTTCTTATACTTCTAGCTATAAGAACCTCTTAGGAAAGACCTCTTTAGTTAAGGAGTTATCTCTTATATAGTAGTATTTATAATACCTTATTAGAAGGTTAACCTTTTAGGTTAAAGAGTTATCTTATATAGTAGCTTTTATAGCACCTTACTAGAAGGTTTAGCGAGGGTATTGCTAGGCTATAAGAGCCTTAGTAGCCCGTTTAACTCTAATATAATTAGCCCTAGTGCGGCGTATATCTAACTTTATAATATTCAGAGGGTTTGCTTATAAGTAGTAGGAATATATAGGGTTCCTATATTATTTTCATTAACTAATAGAGGGTATAAGTTAAAATACCTATATAGTATTTCCCAAATTTTACTTATAAACTAGGTAAATTTATTATAGTCTTTTTGCAAAGGGGCTGCGGTATAATTCCGAACTTAATACTTAAGCTACTAAACCTATTAAAACTACTTAGCCTAAATAATCCCTTAACGCTAGCTAGCCTAACTAAGCTATTAATACTATTGAGTAAGCTAAACCCTAATCATTAACTAATATTAATATAGCTAGTACTAGATTAACTCCCGCTATTTAAAATAGGTCTAATAAGATAACAACTCCTAAGAAGCAAGCTACTAATATTAGTACTCCTAATATAATAAATACTATTAAGACTATTAAGGGAATATATACCTATAGTAAATATATTAGCTATATCTTAGTCCTACTTAATAGAAATAAAGAAACCTAGATCACCCTAGCTATAGCGCTCTCTAGGGGTTATATTAATAATACTAGTACTATTACTCTTAACTTAGGCTAGTTTATTAAGTTAGCTCTTAATAAATTTAAGATTATTATAATAACTACTCCTAAGGGACTAACCTAGGAGAGCCTAGGCTTTCTTAGCCCTAGGTAATACTTTGCTACTAAGTTATTTACTAAGTATATAGTCTTAGCCATAAGCTTAGACGATTAACCTAATATTAACCCTTCCTTTAATATTAGCCCTTATAACGCCTCTAATACGCCTAGTGCTACTAAGATACTTAATACTACCTCTAGTATTAAGGGGATTATTATTACTAACTAGTAGTTATATACTTATATCTCTAGCTTTTATTACTTTACCTGTTCCTATACTAAGTTCTTAAATATATAGGAAGTAATTAATATCTATCTTTAGTATATCTACTTCTCTAATATAACTAACCTTATTTCTAACTATAATATTAAATATCTAACCCTCTACACTCTTATTTAGAATAATATAATTATCCTTAGCTTATATATATATATCCACGCCCTTACTTCTTTATAACTAAATAAATTATAAATAACCTAGATTTTAGCGCTATGTTATTATTTCTTATTATTAAGTAGATATTATAATACTAGTTTCCTAGTATTAATACTAAGGATAATATATATATTAGTTAGCCTATAATTAATAATAACGATATCGGAGCTATTTATACCATCCTAGACCTTAATAACTCTAAGACTATAGATATAGCTAATTTTGAATATTAATATACTATAGACCTTTAAGGCCTTCGCGCTAATATTATATCCCTTGCTATTTTAATTACTATAATTAAGGATAATAATATTACTAAGTTATACTCTAAAGTTAGTAATAAGTCTCGCTACTAGTTCTTAGAGTAATACTAAGATAACGCCTAACTAACTACTACTTATAGTATTAGTATTAACTAGTAGTATAGGATAGGATAGACTTAGCTACATAGCTTATGAAAAGCTCTCTTAGCGCACGGGCCTATTATAGGAAGACTATAGAGTAGAGCGTAGAGGTAAGGAGCGTAATAGACTTTAGTATTATATATAGTATTATAACTATTAGTACCTTAATAATCCTGTACCTCGTTCTTTCGCATTTTCTTAGCGAATTTATACCCGATTTAGATACTTCCTTTTAATTAGATCTACGAATTATTCTATATATCTTTTAAGCCTATTTTTAATATTCTTACCTATTTATAGATAGAGTTATATTATCCGTTATCTTTTATAGTTCCTACTAGTTCTAGCCTTTATTAATAGTCCCTAGAGGTAGATTCTTTTGCTCTTTTTAATAGCCTTTATAGGCTTCTTAGAGAGTTAGGTGCCTTTGCTGCGTCTATATATCCCCGGTATTAATATATATATATACGTAATTAATCCACTTTAAATATAACGATAGCTTAAGAAATCTATAAATAACGAATAATAAATAACGATAATATAATTAATAATGAAAGTAGTTTAAAAGAGAAGAAGATATTTATAGACCTACCTTAGTTCTAGGGAATAGTAATAGCTATATATTCTTATAGAATTAAGGTAGGAACGACGTAGACCCTGAAACCCTCTCTTTCTCCCTTTCTTATGCTATTAGTAGGTTTTAGCGAGCGTATTCCTTTCCTTATCCCTTATATATTATTATAACTAGTATTATTTAACTAGCAAGTTATAGCTAAGGTAGCTAAGATAGCTATATATAATACTAATATAGAGATTAGCAGTTTTACTAAGCTAATAAGTATAGCGAGATTAACTAGATTAGTAACTAGAGACTAATAAACCCCTTATTATCATAGCCCTAAGTACTAAGAGCAACGTACTAACTTTTAAAAGATACTAATATAATAAAGCTACGAATTCTTCTAAGATAAGAGCGTTATTAGAAAGACCCTTCTATATTAAGTAATAAGACTTAAGGTAGATCTATAAGAAGCCTAGAGTAATAAGTTTAAGGTCTCTAGATCCTTTTTATATTTATTTAGTTATTTAGTTTATATTATTTCCTTTTTATTACTTATAAAGATTTATAACTACCTTGTTTTATCTTTCTAATTATAAGATAATATAATGATAGCTTTATTTTATTAACTAGAAGACTATATTACTTTAATTATATAATATTAACTTCGATATTTATTAACCTATACGTATTATATTTTCTTCTTAATTAGCTAACTTAGATACTAGATCCTCTTCTAATAAGGGGAAGTAGGCTAAAGAGAGATTTATAAGAGCTTCGTTTAGTAAGATATAACCTTATACTATAGGATAGCTAGGCTCTAATAATAATATAGATAGATCTATAAATCTTACCTCGGGGATAGGAGTAATACCCTTAAGCACTCTATATTCCCCTAAAGGAAGTTATACTAATTAGGATATTATAGCCCTTACTAATCTCCTTATAAGACGTCCTATTATTATAATAATAACTCCCTACTTAACTAGAGCGCCTAAGTTTTTTAGTATTAATATCTCTAACTTTATTACTAACTATAAGATCTTTATAAAGCTTTATTATAAAACGTATAATAATATAAAGAACGAGGTCTATATATATAGCTCTAGTAACTATTAAGATATAGTAAAACCTTATATTAGTAAAGCCAAGACTTGAAAGGAAGCTAAGGAGAAACCTCTATACTAGTTTAGATTTATAGACCTAAAGTCTTATTAGAACCCTAATAAGGACTATTAGAACCTAGTTATAGGATCTTTTATTAAGGATAATAACCCTTCCTAGGTTATAATATTAATTATTACTTTTTAATAGCTTTAATAGAGAGCTATCTAATATAAAGACCTAGAACTTACTAATACTAAGCTTATTTATGTTACTTATTACTACTTTTTAGAGAGGGCTATAAGAGCTATAGCTTAGAGTCTTAGCTACTAGCCTACTAAGGTTATTTTAAAGTAATAAGTTATAATAGAGGACTCCCTAATTAAATAATTAACTATATAAGAAGAACCTTAGTAGTTATCTAGCTTTATTAAGCTTAAACTAATAATAAAGCTTTAAGTCCTTATAAAGACGATTCTAATAGGGTAGAAGGCTAAAGCTAAGGAGCCCTCTATAGCCTAAACTACTAGCTTAATTATTAAGTCTCTTATAGAGAACTTTAAGACCCTAAATCTTAATAGGGCTAATTATAAGATAGATATCTTAACTCTTATTATAAGAGTTACTAGCTAAAGAGATAATACTTATAATCTAAACGCTATAGAAGCTATTAAGCCTTCTAAATAATAACCTTAGGACTATTTATAGACTTAATACTAATAATAGTAATAAGTTTACTTGTAATCTAGATATAGAGACTATTAAGAAGGATACTAGTAATTCTAGGGATTTAGAAGAGGTAGAGCGAGAGGAGGCTATAGAGGCTTTTAATAAGATAGGCTACTCTAGTATATACCCTTCTAGGCTATAGTAGCCTATTAGTTTTATAGCGCTATAAACTATATTATTATTAGCTATATTAGGTATCTCGAGGCTAGCTAGATTAGGGTCTACTACTATATATCTCCTTACTATTATATTAGTACCCTAGATATAAGTACTAAGGTTAAGATAGGTATTATTAGTAAAGGATATAACTATAAATTAATAGATAGCTAGATAACTTTAAAATATATCCTGGTTAATAAGGATACTTTTATATATTATATAGTTATTATAAGTAAGTTAGTGGAGAAGTAGTAGCTAAAGCTTCTAGAGGAGGTTATAAGGGTTATTAGCTATAATAAGGTATACCCTAAGCTATCTATTAGCTTTATAAATCTATTAAAGTATATTATATAATTATATAACTTTATAAATATAACGTTCTTTAGCTTTAAGCTAAAGAACTAGTATATGAACCTAGTAGAAAATATTACTATAGTAGAAAGAGGGAAGGCTAGAGGTTATTATATAGAGCTTTATAATAATTATATATAATATACCTCCCGATTAGTAGACCTACCTATAGCGCGAGACCCTCTTATTTAAATCGCTTAGAGAGTTATAGAGCTACCTAATAATAAGGAAGATATTAAGGATATTATACTACTAGACGCCCCTAAGGAATAGGTTAAGTAGTAGATATAAGATAGATAAGATAAGCCTTAGATTTAATATAATAATTTATAAACTAGTCGCGCTCTTACCCTTAAGCTATATAGCAAGAGAGTAAATAGGAAGGTAGATATCCCTAAAGCCTTCCTTTATTAGAACTAGCTAGATTAGGATAGAATAGTCTATAACGCTGCTAAAGCTACGATCCGGCGAGGAATATAGCGGAAGTATAGATAAAGACTTAATAGTAGAAAGTCTCTAGACCCCTTAGTTACCCTAAATATTCGTTTACAATCCTATTTACTAAGATACGCCTTTTAGAAAGCTAGCCTTATTACCTTAGTAGTCTTATTAGAGAATATCTATAATAAAAGGCTACTTCTAAGTATTTATTACTAGGGATAGTAAGTTAAAGCTAAGTAAGGCTCGTAGCTACCTAAGAATTATAATTATTAGCTAGAAAGTATAGGGATAATAATAAAGAAGAGAGAAAGAATACCTAAAGTTAATTATTAGAATATTAGATAAAAAGAGGTATATAACCTTTCTTTATTTAAAGTATAGGGATATTAAGACTAAGGACCTAGAAGGTTACTACTAATAAGAAATAATAAGGGCGAGGTTAATTAGTATTTTTAATACCTAAGATAAGGAAGTTATAATTAGCTATAAAAAAGATATAATTTATAAATATAAGAGAGAGAATATAAAAGAGCTAGATAAAGATTAAAATAGATAAGTAAAAGTAGTTATTATAAGAGGAGAAGTTAATAATAAGGGATAGAGGAGGATATTTATTGAATTTTGTAACCTAACTTTTCGTTTTAATAGCTACTACTAACTATTATTTACTTCATTCTTTCCCTATATATAACTACTCTAATTTACTATTCTACTTATTATAGGTTCTTCATCCTAAGTTTATTTTATTTTATTAAAGCTAAGGAGGGTAAGGGAGGAGAGTTAGTTATTCCTTCTATAAGCTACTAATACATTACTATATTATTAAAGTAATTAGTAGATATAGAAACGCACTCCTAACCCCTTAAACCCTTAGGTTTCTCTCTCTCTTATATATATATTATTTACTTTTAAGCTTTATTTATCTATTAACTATATAATATTAACTACTATACTATAGCTTCTTCTTTTCTTCTAATATTACTTCTATTTAGCTCTTTAGTCTATATATTACTCGCGCTTACCCTTTATTAACTTTTCTTCTAATATATTATAATAGGGAAAGTTATCTTTTATAATAATAAAGCCATAAATATATATATCTATAAGTTAAGATCCTTAAACCTCCTTATCCTTAATATTAGGCTTTTAATAGAGCTTATATCTAATAAACTAAGTATAAGTAGGTTTTAAGTATAGAAATAAAATAATAGAGATATCCTAGGCTTTAGACCTCCTAATAAGCTTAGTTACTAGCTTTAGCTAATTAAATATACGACGTGCCCTCTACCTAGGAAGAATAATATCCTTATTTAGATAGACCATTTTAATATAATATTAAGATATATCCTTATTAAGTATTAAAATAAAACCTTAGAAGTAATAGAGAAGACGATTCACCCTTCGCACTTATAATAAGTTATAGTTATTATATTTAATACTATTACTATACTTAAATTAGTAACTCTAATATATACTAAGGATATCTTAGTAATTACTCTATTACCTTATAAAGCCTACTAAGCCTAGCTAACTACTCTGCTATAATATAGTTAGAGGTATAGAAGATAACTTTGAAGAGAGGGATATAAGGGATGTTATAGTTACTTAGATTAAGGCTAAATCCCCTAATATACTTCTTATTTATATATAAGCACCAAAGTCTATTAGAGTAATTATTATAAATCTACTAATTATTTTATAAGATAGAGAAACTAGTTTTATAATAATTAGTAGTTAAGAAGAGAAGCTAAAGAATAACTATAGACTCTAATATTGATTACTAGGAGTTTCCTACTAGGACATAAAGCTAAAGAAGTTTTAATAAGATAATTATACCTAATTAAGCTTTAATACCTAGACCCTCTACTATAAGCCTCTAGTCTATACTTTATTAATTAGCTTAGGTCCTTAATATAAATTAGAAGCCTAGTATTACTAAAATAGCTTATTAGATAAGATGTTAAACTTAGATTAATTATTTATTAATAGCTTTTACTAATAAAATACTTCTAAAAGGATACTAGGTTTAACTAAGAGTAAATAGACTTCTATATAATTAATACGTTAAATTAAGAGGTAAAGATATTAAGAGAAGGATAGCTTAAAAGGATATTAAATATTAAATAGCTAATTATACCCCTTAATATATAGACCTAAGGATTCCCTCTCTAAATAAGATAGATATTAACTTATTATTACTTAAGGATAATAATTAATAAAGTAGTCTAATAACTCCTATTAATTTAGAAGAGTTAGATAGAGAGTCGGGAGTATTAAGAGAACTAAATATCTAGAATATAGGATAAAGGAATAACTATAAGAAGTAGAAGAGGGATTATAACTTATAGTAGCTAGTTAATTTTATAAAATATCTTAACTACCCTAGGTCTATAAAACTATCTATATCGCCCTATTTAGCCCCTATTACCCTAAGTAATATTATATTTAACCTTACTAATACCTTAGTAGTATTTAATACTACGAGACCTAAAGGGAACCCTATACTAAAGAAAGATAAGCCTATACTAGTAGTTCCTTATTATAAATAATAGAGTTCAGAGTTTATAAATTACTTTATAACTTAATATAGAAGAGGGTTATTTATTATAACTTTAGCTTAGGTAGAATATTTATTAGACCTTTATAATATATAAGGGAAACTAATAAGATAAGAAGAGTTAGATAATTTAGAGGTTATAGCCCTTTTTATATTTATAATTAAGGGCTACCCTTATAATATCTATACCCTAATCTATAAACTAGCCTAGTAACCTAGGAAAGAGATTAATAAGGCTTCTATAGAGCCTAAAAGGGCAGAGGTAATAAGCCTTTAGAATATTACTAGGGCTTTCTTTCTCCTAAATTATAGTATTTTTTACTAGGCTATAATCATTATAAATTAGTTAACTAGCTACTACTTCTATTATAGCTCTATGTAGGACTAAAGTAGTAATTAGCGCTTTATTAAGGTAATATAGGACCTTAATATATAGTATTATAAGATAGGAGCTCCCTAATAACTCCGAAAGCTCTTATTAATTAATACCTATATAGTTAATTCAGTTTAGTAGAGGGATAGATTTATAAATAGCCTCTAGTGCGTTAAGTAAGATAGAGCTCTAATTTAAGAAAGGTTATTATTACTACGATTTAGTAGGGTAACCTTAAGTAAGAGTATATTATTTACTAACTCTAAAATCCCCTTAGTTAGCTAATTTATATCTATAATAACTATAGAGTTCTATAACTTAACTATTAATAGTAGAATAGCTCTATAAGATACCCTATTAAGCTAAGAAGTAGTAAGGTTATTATTAAGATATAACTTATAATAGAAGATTATTAAACCTAAGGGACCTTCTTAGTAATAAGATTGCTTACTTAAAAGATATTATTAATAAAAGGGGTTTATAAATAGAGTTTACTTACTATTTTTATAAAGGAGTTTTATTTATTTCTTAAGACTTTCCTTTATAATATTATAAAGAGTCTTAAGGGGATAATTAGGATAGGATAAGATAGACTTAGGGCCTCTAGCCACTACATAGTGATTTTACCTGCTTAAGTGCAATAGACCTTCTAACTCCGCGCCTCCTAATAATATATAGCCTTTAGTTATATAATTATAACTCTCCTAACTATAGCTATACTTATACGTGCCCATAGCCTCACGATCTTTAACTTTATATTAATAATAACGTGGTTTTTAATTATTTAATAGACTATAAAACTATTAACCTTTCCTCTCGCACACTACCCGCGCTACTAATACTACCTCTATTACTACTTTATCTGCTAGAAGTCGTTACTATCTTTATCCTCTTATTCAATCGGGTTAGCTAACGCCTTTATAGCTATACTATTATTAGCAACGCTCTCTCTATATTAAAGCAGTTAGCGCAAGCTATACTTACTAACATTCCCCTAATAAGCCTAAGCTACCTAGGCTACCTCTACCTTAGTAATATAGAGGACCTACTTAAAGAAGGGCTACTCTATAAAGTATATAACAACCTACTAAACTTCTATTACTAAGTTTACTTACTTAGCTCTAATACTATTACACCTTATAAGGTCCCCTATAGGGGTATTAAGGTAAGCCCTCTTAAGGGCTATACTAATAATATACTCTCTATATATAGTAGAGTAGTTAATAAAGGAGCTAGTTTTATTAATTATATCGAGGCTAAACTCTCTAGTAAACCCCCCTATATTATTTATATTAAAGGGCGTACCTCGCTTAGGCTTAGTATATTTATATATAGGGTCTAGTTAAGGGATAAGGATAAGAATAAGGGAGAGGTATAAGGCCCTACTCGCAGAGCTTCTTATACTTCTAGCTATAAGAACCTCTTAGGAAAGACCTCTCTAGTTAAGGAGTTACCTCTCGTATAGTAGCATTTATAGTACCTTTAGTACCTTACTAGAAGGTTAACCTTTTAGGTTAAGGAGTTATCTCGCGTAGTAGCTTTAATATAAGAGCCTTAGTAGCCTATTCGGCTCTAATATAATTAGCCCTAGTGCGGCGCGCGTCTAACTTTATATAGTAATATTTAGAGGGTTTACTTACGAGTAGTAGGAATATATAGGGTTCCTATATTATTTTCCTTAACTAGTAGAGGGTATAGGTTAAAATACCTATATAGTATTTCCCGAATTATGCTTATAAACTAGGTGAATTTATTATAGTCTTTTTGCAAAGGGGCTGCGGCGTAATTCCGAACTTAAGATAGACTTAGCTATATAGCTTTTAAAAGCTCTCTTAGTATATAGGCCTATTATAAGAAGACTATAGAGTAGAGCGTAGAGGTAAGCAGCGTAGTAGACTTTAGTATTATATATAGTATTATAACTATTCATACTTTGATAATCCTATACCTCGTTTCTTAGTATTTTCTTAGCGAACTTATACCTAATTTAGATAATTCTTTTTAATTAGATCTATAAATTATTCTATATATCCTTTAAGCCTACTTTTCATATTCTCACCCGTTTATAGGTAGAGTTATGTTATTTGTTATCTTTTATAGTTCCTACTAGTTCTAGCCCTTATTACTATCTTCTAGTTATTACTAAAGAGATTATTAATAATAAGGATAAGGACTACCCCGACCTACTAAAGCTAGCTAATACTACCCCTAAGACTCCCTTAGCCTAAAGTAGGATATAATAGTATATATATAATAAAAAGGAATTAAGGTTACTTAAGGTTATTAATATATAGTAATATAGCGCGCGGCCTTGGCTTTTTCATATGCGGGGTCTAGTGCCGACATAGTTAAGGATTTGTCGTGGGTTATAGGGATAAGGATAAGGAAGAGAGAGAGGTATAAAGCCCTGCTCATAGAGCTTCTTATACCTCTAGCTATAAGAACCTCTTAGGAAAGACCTCTTTAGTTAAGGAGTTATCTCTTATATAGTAGTATTTACCTTACTAGAAGGTCGACCTTTTAGGTTAAGGAGTTATCTTATATAGCTTTCGCAGCACCTTGCTAGAAGGTCGACCTTTTGGGTTAAGGAGCTATCTCGCGTAGTGGCTTTGCTATAAGAGCCTTAGTAGCCCGTTCGGCTCTGATATAATTAGCCCTAGTGTAGCGCGCGTCCGACTTTATATAAGGGTTTACTTCTAAGTAGGAATATATAGGGTTCCTATATCGTTTTCCTTAATTAATAGAGGGTATAGGTTAAAATACCTATATAGTGTTTCCTATATTATACCTATAAACTAGGTGAATTTATTATAGTCTTTTTACGAAGGGGCTGCGGCGTAATTCCGAACTCAATATAGTAATATAGCTCTACTTATTAGTATATTATTATAATAGGAGGTCTAAATTAGATTTTATATTATATATCGTAGTTAATACCTTTCTCTTTTTATATAAGTAATTAATACCAAATACGCTTAGCGCGGTTATTCTACCTAAGGGCGCTTAACGCGATTAACGCGTTAAATATACCTAAATAATTTAAACCTCCTTAATAAGGGTTTATTACCTTTAAGGAGAAAACCTTCTGAAATTATAGATTTTTCACCTATATTTTTCGCCTACTACGTGGACCGTATTAAATACTATGAATTTAATAGTATAGTTTTCTATCTTTTATATCTAGATTAGCTTCTAAAGGGAAGTAACCCTTTAAAGCTTTTTGAAATCCATATATAGAGTTTTGGGTTTCCATACTATTTGAAGTCTTATATAGTTATTAAGTTCGGAATTACGCCGCAGCCCCTTCGCAAAAAGACTATAATAAATTCACCTAGTTCGCAGGCATAATTTAGGAAATACTATATAGGTATTTTAACCTATACTCTCTACTAGTTAAGGAAAATAATATAAGAACCCTATATATTCCTACTACTTATAAGTAAACCCTCTAAATATTACTATATAAAGTCGGATGCGCGCCGTACCAGGGCTAATTATATTAGAGCTAAACGGGCTACTAAGGCTCTTATAGTAACACCCTCGCTAAACCTTCTAGTAAGGTGCTATAAAAGCTACTATATAAGATAACTTCTTAGCCTAAAAGGTCGACCTTCTAGTAAGGTATTAAAAGTACTATAAATACTAATATATAAGAGGTAACTTCTTAACTAAAGAGGTCTTTCCTAAGAGGTTCTTATAGCTAGAAGCATAAGAAGCTCTACTACTACGAGCAGGGCCTTATACCTCTCCCTCTTCCTTATTACTAAACTATATTAGCACTAGACCCTATATATAAAAACGCTAAGCCCGCGTCTTATATAGTTATATAGTATAATACTTCTTATATTATTCCTAAAGATAGAAGGAGTATATATATTTTTAATCTACTCTATATTTATATTTAGTAAATTCGTATATTACCCCTTAAGGGTTTATTAAGAGTAAATTATATTAAGGTATAGTTATAGTAAACTTTCATTATAATAGAAGTAGTTTATTTCTCTACTTTCTTAATATATTACTTAGTATATAAGCATTTTAAAAGTAAATAACTCTTCTTTTTATAAGGTATTTTATAATAACCTTTTAATAACCTTTTTTAGTTATAGGGGCTTCTTATTTATATTTATATTATATTTACTCTTATAAGTTTCCTTCTAGTAAGGGCTTTATAGAGTCTCTCATGATATATATATGGAGATTTTATTAAAGTCTTTTAGTCTCTCGTTTTATTTTACTTCTAATCGTTTTTATTTAAGTCTTTCTTATGAATATATTATATTGAAATATCTCTAGTATATTACCCCATATAAGCTATAGTAATTTAAATTATACTAGGTATTTCCTATTATATTTCTAAGTCCTTTTTATAACATATCTCTAGTATATTACCCCCTCAAGCTATATATAAGGTATAGTAATTCATTAAGCTGGGAATTACGCCGCAGCCCCTTCGCAAAAAGACTATAACAAATTCACCTAGTTTATAAGTATAATTCGGGAAACACTATATAGGTATTTTAACCTATACCCTCTACTAGTTAAGGAAAATAATATAGGAACCCTATACGTTCCTACTACTCATAAGCAAACCCTTATATAAAGTCAGATATGCGCAGTACTAGGGCTAATTATATTAGAGCTAAACGGGCTACTAAGGCTCTTATAGCCTAGAAACGCCCTCGCTAAACCTTCTAGTAAGGTAAAAGCTACTATATAAGATACCTCTTTAACCTAAAAGGTTAACCTTCTAGTAAGGTACTAAAGGTAAATACTACTATATAAGAGGTAATACCTTAACTAGAGAGGTCTTTCCTAAGAGGTTCTTATAGCTAGAAGTATAAGAAGCTCTATTATAAGCAGGGCCTTATACCTCTCCCTTATCCTTATCCTTATCCCTTAACTATATTAATACTAGACCCTATATATAAATACGCTAAGCCTAAGCGAGGTATACCTTTTAGTATAAATAATATAGAGGGGATCGCTAGAAAGTTTAGCCTTAATATAATTAATAAAACCCGCTCTGTTATTAATTACTCTACTATATATAGAGAGCGTATTATTAATATAGCCCTTAAGAGGGCTTACCTTAAAACCCCTATAGGGGACTCTATAAGGCGTAATAGTATTAAAGCTAAGTAAGTAAACTTAGTGATAGAAGTTTAGCGGGTTATTATATACCCTATAGAGTAGCCCTTCTTTAAGAAGGTCCTCTATATTACTAAGATAGAGGTAGCCTAGGTAGCCTAGGCGGACGTCGGTAAGTATAGCTTATACTAACTAATAGAGAGAGCGTTGCTAATAATAGCATAGCTACGAAGGCGTTAGCTAACCTAATCGAATAAGAGGATTATAAAGATAGTAACGACTTCTAGCGGACGAAGTAATAATAGAGGTAGTATTAGTAGCGCTTATAGTACGCGAGAGGAAAAGTTAATAGTTTTATAGTTTAAATAATTAAAAACTACGTTATTATTAATATAAAGTTAAAGATCGTAAGGCTATAGGCACGTATAAGTATAGCTATAGTTAGGAGAGGATCACGTAACCGAAGGCTATGTATTATTAGGAGGCGCGAAGTTAGAAGGTCTGTTGCACTTAAGCAGGTAAAATCACTATGCAGTGGCCAGAGGCCGTATAGTAATTTATATTATACTAGGTATTTTATATATCAAGGATACTTAATATAGTATTATTTCTTGAGTTTATAAGCTTAAGCAAAAAGTTTATATTATATTTATCTCATATAGACATAGTAAGTATAAGTCTTATTTAAACGAAATACCATATGGTGGTTTTATAGTAGATTATTACTAACTTTAAATATTTTTTATAGGTTCTTTTATTTAATATCTTAAAGACGTATATCTTCTTTAGATAAAGGAACCTTTATAGATAGCTTTATAGATAGCTATATAGATAGCCTTATAGACCTTTAAGCCCTTTAGGTAATATAATCTTTATAAAACCAAATCTTTCCTCTTTAATATATTAAACTCATTAAGGTAAGTAGAGGAATAGCATATTACTTTCATTTTATACAACTCTTCTTAAGTTTAATATTTGCCTCTTAGAATAAAGTATACATAACTTTTTATTCTATTTTCTATTATATAGAAAAGAGGTATATAATAACCTTAAAGAATTCTTTTCTTTTTCTTTATATAAGAAATAAGTTATATTTTCAATTATATTTTATCATACTAGGGAGTATTCTTTGTAAAGTAAAATAGAGGATTACTTTATAGATATAAAGGTAATACCTTCCTTAGTACATTATAATACCATTCTTATAGTAGATAGTATAGAAATATATCTATTCTAGAGTTCTCTTTTCTTATAACAGACTACAATAGAATAAATATTCTTAGGGTATAATCCTTTTTTAATATATATCTTCCTCTATAGTAAAGAATTTAATCTTTAATAATAGTATTAGTTAATTATAGAAGAATCCCTTAATTCCTCTTTTATATTAAGGTATTATAGATATTCCTTTATTTACCCCCTTTAACTAATAGTATATAGTTACTTATAGTATATATAAAGGCTATATCTCTTTTTTAATCTTTCTTCTTTAGTCTTAGTAGAGTATAAGTCTTCTTAAGTTGTAACCTTTTAAAGACTGAATCATATTTTAGTATAAAATACTAAATACAAAGTATATAAACGAAGTATAAAGACAGATTCTTTTAATAGTGCCCTTGTTATAGAGCTTTAATTTATAAGAGTATAATTCTCTTAATATTAAAATATAGTTCTAAAGTAATATATATATATTATATCTAGATTCTTTAGAATCTTTTAGATAAATAGATCCTTTAGATTTCTTATAAATTACTTTATTTAGATCGTTTAGATCGTTTTAAATATTTACATTATTTAAATCCTTAAGATCCTTTAGATCCTTTATCGTTTAGATCGTATAGATTATTATATAAATCCTTTTACTTTAAGGTATATGTTATAAATAACTTATAAAGATATAGATCTTCATTATATATAAGTTCTTATTTAAGATTTAAGCCTTTTAAGAGCTTTATTTTGTAATAAGTATTACATTTTAATAAAGGTAAAGTGAAAATAGTTTTATAATAGAAGTAATTATAACTTCCTTTTTTTTTAAATAAGAATAATGCTAAATAGGTATAAGTTATAGAGACTTTAATTTCTTCTTTTTGAAATAAAGCTTAAATAATTCCTAAGAATTTCCTTAGCTTTTATAGTTTTTCTTTAAAAGCTAACGTTTTATAAATAAAGTCTTTCTTTTAAGAATGTCTTTAAAAGAGAGGTAATTACTTAAAGAAGTAAAAATAAGATAAAGATCTTATAGAAGAGTATTTTTCTTTTTAAAGAAGTAATTTTATAAATATTTCTTAAGGTAAGTATTAATTTCAAACGTATTCTCTATAAGACTAAGTCTTTATAAGTAAAGGTTTTCTTTAAGAAGTATCTTAATAAAGGAATGAATTCCTTTTAGATATATTATAAAATAATATCTTATAAAAGAATAAATATCTAATCTCTATCTCCTTTCTTTAAAGAATATATTAATTTCCTTTTTCTAACTTTTTCTTTTAAGAGTAACTCTTTTAAGAAATAAGTAAAAGAAATAATTCTTATAAGAGAGTATAAGAGTAAGGTATTCTTATATCTAGGTTGTAAAACGTGGGCTTGTAACCTGTAAGCACGGCTAGGTACTTATAGGGATAAGTATAAAGAGGTAGAAAGGTATAGGAATATTTAAGAAATTAAATATGGGTAAAATGAATAGTTCTGCGAGGACATTCGTAAATCTGATACAATATTCGAATAGAGGGGAAAATCTAGATACAAATTAGTATATATATTGAATAATAATACTATATCTAAAGCGTTGAAAAGCTAGGGGACAACGTAGGTATAAGTAGGTACTAGTTTCGCCAAGGCCTCTTATGCGCTTAGGCGCGCTTTGCTATATACGTAGTAGTATGAAACTTAGCGTGGTTCTACTTATACGTACATCGGCGCTTTACTGCATATATATATAGCTAATAACGCTTAGATATAGCGCTTTAAAGCTAAAAACGCTTAGATAAAGCGCCTTACTACGCTCTTAAAGTTTAGCCTTAACTTTGCTAAGGTATTAGGAATATATTAACCTTAGTTATATAGCATCGATAGGTAAACTATTCGACGCGTAATTTAGAGCTAAATCCAAATATATGCTTTATTTTACCATATCCCTTATATCTATAGAGCTATAGCACTCTAACGATATAATAATTGTCACTATACTGCAGGTTATATCCCATATACTGCCGTTAGTTACCGCCTAGCCGTATACATAGACCGCTCCCGCGCGCCCACGCGCGGAGCCTGCTAGATAGCATTAATTATTACATACTATATATTATAACCCCCTATTCCTATACTATCTAGTAGTATAACTACTTCGATCCGACCGACGTAGTTAACTATATAATAGCGAATATCACGATAGGCATATAAGCTACTTTTTTTTAGCTTCCTTCTAATACTACTAATACTAATACGCTACTACTAGCGCTTAACTACAATCCCGCTACTAATATACGCGTACTAGCAGAGTTCTTTACGACTTCTAGAGATCCTGCGAGGGATTACTAACGCCGCTAATGCTAACGTTCCTAATACTAATATACGCTATAGGACCCTTCGTAATAGCTATTAATTAAGACCCTTTTAGTAAGCTAGTCTTATCCTATACCACCGCTACCCTGCTATAAGTATAGCGCTGCTAACCTTCGTAGTAACAACGCGTTATATCGCTATATATTTACGAATAACTACGGTTAGTAATATCGCTATAGGCTCTACTATACCGACTTCCCTTCCTATAACGCCTTATTTTAGTATATTTATAAACCTTCGCTGTATATATAAGAGGGCTCCTAGCCCTATCCTATACTTATATAAGTTAATACCCCTATAGATAGATCTAATACCCTTCCAAAAGGTTCTAAATCCCCTTATACTAACGCTAAAATAACTAAGAAATCTGCGCTACTATTCTTATAAAGTCTTTATTATACTACTACCCTTATTAGCTAAGCTACCTCCCTTATCGCTACTTACCTCTATATAACCCCCTCGTTAATAGCCTATACCCCTTTAACTACGCTACTTCGAGCTATATATACTAGCGCCCCTACTACTTCGAAGCGCTCCGCAAAGGCTACTACCCCTACCGCTTCGAACCGCTCTTATATTACTAATAATCCTATCCGCCTCTATATTATTAGGCTTTAGTTTTAGGTATAATAGGCCTTTCTAACCGCTACCCGCTATAATATTATAGCGCCTATACTCTTATAAGACGTACTATATAGTAAGAAGGAACTTCGACTTTAGGGAATTCGATTATATAGGTTTCGCTTACTATAAGATAGATAATATAAGTAATAATAAAGCCTCTTTAAGTAATAAGGAGAACTCCCTAAGCGAGGAGGGCTTTATAAATAATAATAATAATAGGGAAGACTCTCTATCTAAGGGCTCTAAAGATAGTTTAAGTACTATTAATACTACTAAATATAGCTATAGCGACGCTAATATACACAACCGCGCTAAATATAATAGCGAGGATACTACTAGTAATAACTACGCTAATTATAATAGTAATAATACCGCTTATAGTAGCTACGCCGCTAGATATAGGGAGGGCTATATAAGTAACCACGTGGCTAAATATAGTAATAGCTATGCTAATAACTACGCCGATAGCTATACTAACGACTACGCCGATAGCTATAGCGATAGCTACGTCGATAGCTACGTCGATAGCTACGCTAATAGCTATAATAATAACTACGCTTTAGAGGGTTATTATAGCGATAGGACGGATTATTAACCTATAGATATACCCCCTTCGCGCCGCCTGGGCGCGCGAAGCTATAAGTTATAGGAATAGGTTATCGCTATTAATTACTATAATATAGTATTATTCGCCTATGCGCGCGCGCGTAGTAATAGGGATTATTACTCTTCCTTTATAGAGGGTAGATATTACTATACTATAGGTTATATCCTATATACTACTATTAGTTACCGCCTAGCTATATATATAGACCGCTCCCGCGCGCCCACGCGCGGAGCCTCCTAGATAGCATTAATTATCACATACTATATATCACAACCCCCTATTCCTATACTAATAATAAAGTAGTAACTTTACTCTATTTCCTATAGTAATAGTAGAGGAGCGTCCTCTACATATTTAATATCCTAATTATATCCTTTACTTTTATTAAAGCGTAATAGTCTAGCTTTAGGTTCCTAGGGGCCTATCTCACTATAGTATTTACCCTAGCTTTATATACTAAGGTATCTTTAAGAGTCGCTTAGCTTAAGTATAAGAGAGCTACTCTTTTCCTTAAATTAGGAATAAAGCGCTTAATATATCTTTACTCTTTTTATATAATATATAGAATATACTTAAACTTAACTTAAGGGTTAATATAATAGTAATATCCTTTAATATAGCCTTAAGAGGTAGGGGTTATAAAGTATTTATAAAACTTTATTTAAACTTATAATATTCCTCTAGAGTTAATAGAAGTATTAAAAAGTCTTTAGGAATTATTATTATATTAAGTTTATATATAGGTTTTAAAATATCTAGATTATTTATAGCTTTAGCTCTTAAGGTTTTATAACCTCCCCTCTTTTTATCTTTTTTAAAAGGGAGTATTAGGTCTAATGTCTAGCCCTATTTAATCTCTATCTTAATATATTAACTATAATAAGAGAGGTTAAAGTAATATTACTATCTAATAGTATTAATAAATAATTATAAGTTTATTATCTATACCCTTAGGACTTTATCTTAAATATATTAAGTAGTTTTATATACTTCCTTATATAATAATAACTTATAAATATATCTATAGTAATTACTTAAATATTATTTAAAGTTCTTATAAGTAATAACTATAATACTTGCTTTTATAGCTAACTTAAGGAGAGTAAACTTAGTTTAAATAAGTTATATATAGAACTTATTAAGGTATTACTTAAGTATTATTATAAAGCTGATAATAATTAAATAATTAATAAGTTTTAAGAAGTTAGACTTAAGACCTTTTTTAACTTTATAATTAGAAAGTAGCTTATAAAGTATTATTATTAATAAGGTTCATTATCTTTTTAAGATATTTCTTAGTCAAAGAAATCTTTAAGATTTAATATCTCTTAGGGATATCTCCTAATTAAGGGAAATAATAAAGAGTTAATATCTCTTATTAATATTTCCTAGTTAAAGGAAATAGGTAAAAAGTTAATATCTCTTATTAATATTACCTAGTTAAGCGAAAGAGGGAGTTTAAAAGCTTTCAATACTATATAATACTTATAAGTATTCATTATTAAGATATTACTTTATATAAACTTAATAGGGTTAGCTATTTATATAATTAAATACCTTCCTTAATTATAAGGGATATCTTTAGTTATAAAGGGATATACCTAATTATCAAAGTTATATTACTAATTAATATAATTTATATAATAAATGAAAAATCTAAATAAAAGATCTATAATTTTAGAAGGTTTTCTCCTTAAAGGTAATAAACCCTTTTAAGGAGGTTTACTACGTTTCGGTATATTTAATGCGTTAGTTATATTAAGCGCCCTTAGGCGGGATAACCGCGCTAAGCGCGTTTAGTATTATAATACTAATAAAGAGGTCTCTAATAATAATAATAATAATAATAGGGTTATTCTAGAGCTAGAGCTACTACTATTAATAGTACTAGCGACTCTAATACTAGCGCTAGGTTACTAGTCGAGATACTATAGTATTAAGGGGGATATTAATTATTTTAGGGTTACTAGCGAAGTCAGCTATAGGATATTAATCCCCCCTTTAATATAGAGGCGTTAAGAGGCTCTATATATAGCAAGTAATAATATTATTATAGTTAAGTTATAGCGAAGAATCTTTTCTGATCGATATATAATATTATATTATTAATTAATTGAGGTTAAAAATAAATAATAGTTATATTAAAAAGTAATAGTTTTAATAACTTAGCGTAGTCGCGACCTTTTAGCGTGGTGCGGGGTTTTTTGCCCCCCTACGTGAGTAGGGGGTGTAAACGCGAGCTCGCGACGCCCCACACCCCCGGGTACTTGAGGGCTCTGTCGACAATATGGCTCCTCTCCAAATGCACAGTCTTGCGGCCATATATGTTCTTGCCATCGATCACCGCGTCGTACTCGATAAATTCTACAACGAGCCAAGCAAACCACTCAAGGCCGATGCGCAAATGGACATATGGTGACGGAGCTCGTTGCGTGTGGTCGAAGTACTTCGTGCGGATATCTGCCTCTCTTTGAGTAGGAATCTCAAGAATTCGAAATGGTGTCTGGGTACCCTGAACTTTGGCTTCCTAGGCATGATGATTGAGGGGACAGCCGGCAATCTTGGCGTATCCGTTGGAGGAGTTGGGAGGTAGAGCACTGCATCGAACGTCACACCTATCCCGGGTCATTAGCGAGCACCATTTGAACGAGATCCACGTCACTCAGCTTCGGCGTATAGGCTAGCACCGAAAAATACACCCATATTCCTGATATGAGAAATGAGCAGCCAGCCAAGAATTTCACTAATCTAGAAATCCCATTTCTAACAAGGGAAAGCACTAGTGTCTACTATAGTTTGTACTGAACCTGGCTAATAGCGTGTTAAGAAACGTCCTATAGGGCCACATTTATAGTTACTAAAGAGCTTGTTCTACTATAACGAGAGTAGCTATAATATAGTTACTTATAACTATAGTTAGAGGAACGACCCCTAGAAAAAGGTCGCTCTAGAGCTAATATTAGTTATATACTATACTAAGAATAGGTAATATTAAAGGTATTATAATATACCCCCCTAGATATAGTAGTAGCTAGAAAAACCGCCTAACTATATAATATCCCTTAAAATACCTAAATATAAAGCAATATATCTATAAATAACCTATTAATAAGCCTATTTATAAAAAAGATAATAAAGTAAAGTTATTTATATTAGGTATAGATATAGTATAAATAGTTATAGTTTTCTACTTTTATAACTATTACTATTATTATTATAATACCCTTTATTTAGTAACTCTTACTAATAGTAATAGAAACCGCTATCTCCTATTAGTCTAGGTAGGGCGGCTATTATTATATTAACTCTAAATAAAATACCTAGCTACCCTCCTACCTTTTTAACTCTTCCCTATATATAATATAATAATTATATATATATCTAACTTTAGCCCTAATAATAACCTTATTACGCGCGCGCATATATACCTATATTATATAATAGTCTTAAAGCTATTATAATATACTAATATATTTATAGATACCTCTTAAAAAGAAGACTAGCTAGGCTATAGCCCTTAAGAAGGCGCGCGCTACTAAAGGTAAGAATAAAGCTAGGGGCGGAGGGGCGCGCCCTCCTCCCCTAGAGAGCGATAGTGAGGTCGCGCTCCTTCCTGTCGTGAATATATACTATACTAACGTGCGGTATAGCGAGCGGATAGAAGAAGCGGATAACCCTAATTCTAAGATAGTACTCGACCGGGCCTTATTCCTTTAACTTATATACCTCCTTTAGACTAATACTTACCCTCTATACTACTTCTTTATAGTTCTTATAAAATAGGATAAGGAAGTTATTTAGATAGAAGATAATAAAAACCTTCTTATTAGTTAACTAGAAGAGGTATAGGTCTTTACTTATAGGTATAAGGCCTAGACTCTAAAGGGTTAAAGAGAACTCCTTATTAAGCTTAGAATTACGCCGCAGCCCCTTTATAAAAAGACTATAATAAATTCACCTAGTTCGTAAGTATAATTCGGGAAATACTATATAGGTATTTTAACCTATACTCTCTACTAGTTAAGGAAAATAATATAAGAACCTTATATATTCCTACTACTTATAAGTAAACCCTTATATAAACTTAGACGCGCGCTATACTAGGGCTAATTATATTAGAGCTAAACAGGCTACTAAGGCTCTTATAGTAATGCCCTCGCTAAACCTTCTAGTAAGGTACTATAAAAGCTACTTTATAAGATAACTCCTTAACCTAAAAGGTCGACCTTCTAGTAAGGTACTAAAGGTGCTATAAAAGCTATTATACGAGATAACTCCTTAACTTAAAAGGTCGAGCTTCTAATAAGGTAAACGTTACTATATAAGAGGTAACTCCCTAACTTAAAAGGTTAACCTTCTAATAAGGTAAATATTACTATATAAGAAGTAACTCCTTAACTAAAGAGGTCTTTCCTAAGAGGTTCTTATAGCTAGAAGTATAAGAAGCTCTATTACTATAAGTAGGGCTTTATACCTCTCCCTCTTCCTTATCCTTATCCCTTTACTATATTAATACTAGACTTTATATATAAATATACTAAGCCTAAGCGAGGTATACCCTTTAATATAGATAATATAGAGGGGGTTACTAGAGAGTTTAGCCTTAATATAATTAATAAAACCCGCTCCTTTATTAACTACTCTACTATATATAAAGAGTATATTATTAATATAACCCTTAAGAGGGCTTATTTTAATACCCCTATAGGGGACTTTATAAGGTATAATAATATTAGAGCTAAGTAAGTAAACTTAGTAATAGAAGTTTAGTAGGTTATTATATACCCTATAGAGTAGCCCTTCTTCGAGCAGGTCCTCTATATTACTAAGGTAGAGGTAGCCTAGGCAGCCTAGGCCTATTAGGGCTTAAATATTAGTAAGTATAGCTTATGCTAACTAATAGAGAGAGCGTTACTAACGATAGCATAGTTCTAGCGGACGAAGCGGTAATAGAGGCAGTATTTAATAGCAGCGCGGGTAGTACGCGAGAGGAAAAGTTAATAGTTTCGTAGTCTATTAAATAATTAAAAACCACGTTATTATTAATATAAAGTTAAAGATCGTGAGGCTATAGGTATATATAAGTGCGGCTATAGTTAGGAGAGGATTATATAACTAAAGGCTATGTATTATTAGGAGGCGCGGAGTTAGAAGGTCTATTGCACTTAAGCAGGTAAAATCACTATGTAGTGGCTAGAGGCTAGAGAACTCCTTATATTAGAGTAGTAGTATATCCTTTAGCCTATAGAGTATATAGTATAATTTAATATTTTTTCTAGGCTACTTAAAGCTATTTAGTAGCTTATAAATAATTAGGTTTTTATTTAGGTCCTAGGAGGCGTTTAGGAATATATTAATAATATTTAATTATTTAACTTTAAGGTTAAATTATATAGTAATTATAATTACTATCCTAAAGGTATATATAGCGAGGGTTACTATATAAGTCTATTTAAAGAGTAACTTCTCTTACTAATCGCCTTAAAACTAAATCCTTACTCTATATTAATTAAGGATATTATTCTTATTAAATTTATAAGTAAATAGCTTCTTTAAAGGGATTAGTCTATTTATTATTATCTCTTAATTAATAATATATTATATATTTATTTATTATAATTTACCTATCTTAACCTTAGCTACCTTTCTAAAATAAGTTTAGAGCGCCTATAGGAGGTTTAAAAGTTCCTTCTATAAGCATAGTAGCTTAGCGAGGTTATTAGTAGTAAGATCTTCGCGGATTATTATAGTTATATAAGTAGGCTTTACGCTATAAATAGCGGTATAAATATAGCTATAGAGCGTATAATACCTTATACTAGCTTCTAAAAAGGCTTTATATTAATTAGATATAAAGGCCTTAAAGAAGCTAGATACCCGCTCCTGCTTTATATAATATTATAATATAAACTAGTAACTTGAGCGGGGTTTGCTCTCTATTATTCCTAGTTATAAGTTACTAAGTAGTAGATTATATAGTTATTAGCTTTAATAAGTTTAGCTATAATCCTCCTAGTTATATACCTAGTTAGACCCCTATTTAATATTAGCCCTCTCCTTACTATCTTAGTATAGCTATATTAATAGATTTAATAGCCTCTTATCTAAAGGTCCGTTCTTATTATACTTACTTACTTTAGAAATATCTTATAAAATAAGGAGTAATTTAATTATAATATAATCCTTAATCTATTCCCCTTTAGAATTAACTTCCCTAACAGCTTTATATATATAGTTTATTTCTAATATATATACTATATTTACTACTCTATTTATTAGAGCTAGGCTTCTATCTAGTTCTAATATAGGATTAGGGGATAATAGCTACCCCCCTTTCTAATTTACATATCCCTTTAGAAGTTATAGGATTCTTCTATTTAGAGACATAGTTATAGGAATAAGGGTTAGTATAGGTAACTATTTAGTTATAAGTATTAATATAGCTTTATCCTTATTTATAACGCCTAGGATCTAAAGTTTAAAGTTAACTTATTATATCCCCTATAGCGAGAAGCTCTATATATATAGGTATAATAATATTATAAGTAATAGTCTCTATAATTAGATAGTTAATCTATTTGAACTCTTAGTCCTCGTAGGTTTATTTAAACTCTTATATAGTAAGTAAATAAAAGTACTCTAGAAATTATTCCTATATACTTATAGTATTCTTATTAATTATAACTAGAGTAGCTAGAGGCTAAAGGGCTTATAGTTTATTTATTATCTATTTTCCTAGTAATAGACTTAGAAGTAGTCCTAGAAGTAGTATTAAAGGTAGCCTCTTCTAGAGCCTCCTAGTTAAATAGAGTAATATATTAATTATAAGTACTCTTCTCTTATAAGTACTAAGTATTAATATTTTAGTTTTACTTAGTAATATATATATTAAGGGTTAAGGTTTCTAATAAGGTTTACCTAGATATAAAAGCTCCTTAGGGTTATCTAGGTTAATATATTTCTAGACTCTAGTAGCTTAGGCTTTAGCTTAGATTAAAATATACTAAGTAGCGAAGTCCCTATATATAATTAGGTAGTATAATACTACTATAGTAGTAGTAGAAGATATTATAATTAAGGTTATTTAGAATAATAGAAAATAGTATATATTAAGGAAGAAAGAAGGAATAAGAGAGAGGAAGTTTTAGTAAGTACTTTTAATAATAAAGGCTTATTTTAAAATAGTAATGAGGGGTCTAGTTAGAGCTAGGCTTATAACTATTAAGAAATATCCTATAGGGCTATATTTATAGTTACTAAAGAGCTTATTTTATTATAATAAGAGTAGCTATACTATAGTTACTTATAACTATAGTTATAGGAATAACCCCTAGAAAATAGTCGCTCCGGAGCTAACGTTAGTCACGTGCTACGCTAGGAACGGGCGATGCTGAAGGCATCACGACATAGCGGGAGTAAGCAGCAATCATCACACATAACAAGGGCACCCGCCAATCAGGATCTGACCAGCTGTCTGCAGTTGGTAATATTTAGAATGCCTTTAATGCGGCAGGTGTCTGATTGGAGAGGCGTCAAGGGCGATATCGCAGCCTGCTGCTGAGCAGTCGAATCCCACGAAAATAACATCCATGCTCCATTGCCAGCTCTCGAATTTTGACATTGACACATTCAATTGTTCAGCGTTCGCAAGTTGTTGTACTCTAGCCGTTGCAGAGGTTGGAGCACTCTCTCTCCATAACGGCATATAGACAGGCTTCGTGCGGTCAGAATCCTGTACCAATCGCGCTATGACGTCTCAAACGTGCGAGAAGTGCAAGTTGATCTTCAATAATGAATACAATTGCGTGAAGACCGGCCGCACTATCAATCAAGAGAGGTGATTCGGCTAGCGGCAGAAGAGGCATGTCGCTTATGCCGACTCATCCCCCAAACCCTGGCCTTTGAGCTTTTCGATGAAGTTCTACCTTTCAAGGCGACTTAGTACCTCTAATGGCCGAAGAGGGCACCATCCGGGAAAGCCAGGCTGCGTTCGGCGATAGACACTGGATGGGACCAGGAAGATGATACATCTGGGTTGCTTGGCAGCAACAATGTCGATTCATAAGTCTTTGTTCGTCTCCCCAAAACTTGCAATCAAGTCAATGGCCCAAGTAAGTCGGGATTGGTGCCGACATGGGGATTTTACGTTGTTCCTGCTTCTGGGAAGGTGAAGTGCACGCCTGCCGACGTTCAGACAAGTGCTCATTCAATAATCTGAGATATACTTGGCTCGGATCATTATTATTAGCCTCGTGCCTACCTCGGTGAGCCTCGTGCAGTCTGAATCAGTGTGTGATGTCGTTGGCACCAAATAGTCAAATATCGGGCCTGCGGTGAAGTGATAGGCGGCAAGCTTTCCGCTGTAGGGATCGATTATGATGCGTTGCTTTTCCCTGTAACCAATAGCGATTTTAGTCACATACCTGGAACCGCAGAAGATCAGGATGAAGAGAGACGGGATGGCAACTCAGCTGTGCTCGGCGAGAACTCTCACATAGAGCCAGTCTGTTGAGAAACGTCCTATAGGGCCACATTTATAGTTACTAAAGAGCTTGTTCTACTATAACGAGAGTAGCTATAACGTAGTTACTTATAACTATAGTTAGAGGAACGACCTCTAGAAAAAGGTCGCTCTAGAGCTAATATTAGTTATATACTATACTAGGAATAGGTAATACTAAAGGTATTATAATATACCCCCCTAGACGTAGTAGCAGCTAGAAAAGCGCCTAACTATATAATATCCCTTAAAATACCTAAATATAAAGCGATATATCTATAAACAACCTATTAATAAGCTTATTTATAAAAGAGATAATAAAGTAAAGTCGTTTATATTAGGTATAAGCGAAGCGTAAATAGTTATAGTTTTCTACTTTTATAACTATTACTATTATTATTATAATACCCTTTATTTACTAACTCTTACTAATAGTAGTGGAATCTATTATCTCTTATTAGCTTAGGTAGGGTAGCTATTATTATATTAACTCTAAATAAAATAACTTAGCTACACTCCTACTTTCTTAACTCTTCTCTATATATAATATAATAACTATATATATACCTAACTTTAGTTCTAATAATAACTTTAATATATACGCGCGTATATATCGCGCGACGATCTTAAAGCTATTATAATATACTAATATATTTATAAATACCTTCTAAAAAGAAGACTAGTCGGGCTATAGCCCTTAAGAAGGCGCGCGCTACTAAAGGTAAGAATAAAGCTAGGGGCGGAGGGGCGCGCCCTCCTCCCCTAGAGAGTAATAATAAGGTTATATATATATTATTCCTTCTTATTATTAATATATAATATACTAATATGTTATATAGTAAGTAGAAAGAAGTAGAAGTAACCTATAGGGGGTAGCTCTAAGGGTAAGGGTTTATAGCCTAAGAAGCCCTAGGGTTACTCTCTTAAGTAATCTAAGAAAATAGCTCCTAGTAAGTTATAATCCTTTTATTACTATAACTATATATTAGAATATTACTAACCTTATTATTATTATAATCCTTAAGGAGATAGATAAGGAGGAGGGTGCTAGTAAGGGTAGTTTAGAGCCCCCTCCTAGCTCTCCTCCCCCTAGTAGAAGTATAGAGGTAGATTAAGTACCCCTATTTAATAAGTACTACTTTTAGTATATTATAAGCAAGCTTTTAGGCTTATTAGATAGAAAGTGCTCGCTTAGTATAGTAGGTAAGTATAACTACTATTATAAGGGTAAGGTACCTTATTAATAAATAAGCACCCCTATTACTATTATAGCTTACTAATATACTAAAGCTAAGACTTTTAAGGACCTAGTAGTTAGAAAGGTAAGGTTCTATATACGCTTTATTTCTATAACTATCTTCTAATATAACCTATAAACCCTTGCTTATTAGAGAGCTATGCTCTATAAGGCTATTACTACCTAGAAGGAGGAGATTATAATAATAAAGAAGGGTAGTAATAATAAGGGTTTAGGCAGGGCTTCTATAGTAATAAGTAATTCTAGTATATATAGCGTTATCGCTCTATCTCCTACCCTAGTTCTATTTAGAACCCTAGTAGTTAGCATAAGTATACCTATACCTTATCTACTTACGAGCGATATAGCTACTATAGTATGCTATATAGTTAATAGTCTTATTAGTATATATCTACTAGAGGTATTACTACTCTTATATAATATCCTAATAGATTAGTATAAGTAAATCCTCTAAGGTTATATAGTAGAAAATTAGCGTTTTAGGGTAGCCCTTTAGGGTAGGTTATATTCTTTTTGCTCCTATAGGAGCGACTTTAGGCTCCCTAGCTAATAAGCTATAGATTAATTAAAGGTTAGGCGCTACTAGCCCTCCTATACTTATTTAGAGTATCCCTTATTTATTATAATTATTCTCTATATATCTTTTAGATTAAGGAGCAAATAGAACTATTCGAATTTCTTATAGTTAAGAACCTTTATAAGACTATTAGCTAGTATATTATTTATTAGTATATATACTATACTAAACGATCCTCTAGTATATTCTTATTATAACTATATATTCTAAATATTAATATACTATAGCTTAGTTAAGATCTATTCCTTTTTACTTACTATAAGACGAATTATCTATTAGTTATTATAGTAAATCTTCTAGATATTGCTAAGTTTAAGAGTAATATCCTTAAATAGCCTCTAAAGAGTAATAGTCTCTTTAGCTATATATTTAAGGCTTAGAAGCTCTACTTCTATTATTAATGTTATAACTATAGCTTATTAAGTAGCCTTCTATTAAATTAGTCCTCTAAAGAGCGAGATTATATACCCTTAAGATAACTTCTATATCTCCTTATTATCTATAAATAAAGTATCGCCTGCGGTTAATAATACTTACTTACCCCCTAAGTTACTAAAGCGTATTACGAGGTAATAAGTATAATATAGGTATTATATAACCTAGTTAGTAATAGTATTATAATAAGGAGCAGGGTTTATTCGGAATCTCAAGAGTAGGGAATATATAAAAGTAACGTTAGGTTAGATTATAATAGTAATATAGAGTATAGAGCTAATCTTCTCTTAGAAACTCTTTACCTCTAATAGCGTTATTACTATTTTACTCTTTAGGAGTAGTAGGTTTAGAAGGGGGGTTATTAGCACCCTTAACTTAAGTAAATTAAACTTCTTTATAACCTACTTAATATATTAGTTATAAGAAAGGTATATTTTTTATATAGCTTAGTTATTAATAACCCTAATTCTAAGATAGTACTTAACTAAGCCTTATTCCTTTAACTTATATACTTCCTTTAGGCTAGTAATTACCCTTTATACTATTTCTTTATAGTTCCTATAAAATAGGATAAGGAAGCTATTTATATAGAAGATAACGAGGACCCTCTTCTTAGTTAATTAGAAGAGATATAGGTTTTTATTTATAGGTATAAGGCCTAGATATTAATTAAGCTCGGAATTACGCCGCAGCCCCTTCGCAAAAAGACTATAATAAATTCACCTAGTTCGCAGGCATAATTCGGGAAATACTATATAGGTATTTTAACCTATACCCTCTACTAGTTAAGGAAAATAATATAGGAACCCTATATATTCCTACTACTTATAAGTAAACCCTCGTATAAAGTCGGACGCGCGCCGCACCGGGGCTAATTATATCAGAGCTAAATAGGCTACTAAGGCTCTCGTAGCCTAGAAACGCCCTCCTAAACCTTCTAGCAAGGTGCTATAAAAGCTACTATATAAGATAACTCCTTAACCTAAAAGGTCGACCTTCTAGTAAGGTAAACGCTACTATATAAGAGGTAACTCCTTAACTAAAGAGGTCTTTCCTAAGAGGTTCTTATAGCTAGAAGCATAAGAAGCCCTGCTGCTATAAGTAGGGCCTTATACCTCTCCCTTATCCTTATCCTTATCTAACCTATAATAAATCCTTAACTATATTAGTACTAGACCCTATATATAAATACGCTAAGCCCGAGCGAGGCACGCTTTTTAATATAAATAACGTAGAGGGGATCGCTAGAGAGTTTAGCCTTAATACGATTAATAAAACCCGCTCCTTTATTAACTACTCCGCTATATATAGAGAGCGTATTATTAGTATAGCCCTTAAGAGGGCTTACCTTAATACCCCTATAGGGGACTCTATAAGGCGTAATAGTATTAGAGCTAAGTAAGTAAACTTAGTAGCGGAAGTTCAGCAGGTCGTTACGCACCCTATAGAGTAGCCCTTCTTCGAGCAGGTCCTCTATATTAGAACGTCGGTAAGTACAGCTTACGCTAATAACATAGAGAGAGCATTACTAACGACGGCATAGCGAAGGCGTTAGCTAACCCGATCGAATAAGAGGACTATAAAGATAGTAACGACTTCTAGCGGACGAAGTAGTAATAGAGGCGGTATTAGCGGCGCGGGTAGTGCGCGAGAGGAAAAGTTAATAGTTTTATAATCTATTAAATAATTAAAAACCACGTTATTATTAATATAAAGTTAAAGATCGTGAGGCTATAGGCACGTATAAGTGCGGCTATAGTTAGGAGAGGTAGTTAGTAAGATTACGTGACCGAAGGCTATGTATTATTAGGAGGCGCGGAGTTAGAAGGTCTGTTGCACTTAAGCAGGTAAAATCACTATGCAGTGGCCAGAGGCCAGGCCTAGATATTAAAGGGTTAAGGAGAACTCCTTATATTAGAGTAGTAGTGCGTCCCTTAGCCTATAGAGCGCGCGGTATAGTTTAATATACTTTCTAGGCTACTTAAAGCTATCTAGTAACTTATAAATAATTAGGTTTTTATTTAGGTCCTAAGAGGCGTTTAGGAACGCGTTAATAACATTAAATTATTTACCTTTAAGGTTAAATTATATAGTAATTACTATTACTACCCTTAAGGTATAAGTAGCAAGGGTTATTATATAAGTTTATTTAAGGGGTGATTTCTCTTATTAATTACCTTAAATATAGATCCTTGCTTTATACTAGTTAAGGATATTATTTTTATTAAATTTATAAATAAATACCTACTTTAAAGGGATTAGTTTATTTATTATTATCTCTCGATTAATAACGCGCTATATATCTATTTACTATAATTTACCTATCTTAACCTTAGCTACTTCTTTAAAGCGAGTTTAGAGCGCCTATAAGAGGTTTAAAAGTTCCTTCTATAAGCGAGGTAGCTTAGTAAGGTTATTAGTAGTGAGATATTTATAGATTATTATAGTTACGCGAGCGGGTTTTATACTATAAATAGCAGTATAAATATAGCTATAGAGCGTATAGTACCCTATATTAGCTTCTAAAAAGGCCTTTTACTAATTAGGTATAAAGGTCTTAAAGAAGCTAGATACCTGCTCCTACTCTATGTAGTATAAGCCCTCCCCTCTCTATCCTAATATAGCTATATTAGTAGATTTAAAAGCCTCCTATCTAAAGGTTCGTTCTTATTACTCTTACTTACTTTAGAAATATATTATAAAGCAGGTAGTAGTTTAATTATAATATAGTCCTCGATCCGTTCCCCTTTAGAATTAACTTCCCTAATAGCTTTATATATATAGTTTGTTTCTAGTATATATACTATACTTATTACTCTATTTATTAGGGCTAGGCTTTTATCTAGCTCTAGCATAGGATTAGGGGATAATAGCTACCCCCCCTCTAACCTACGTATCCCTTTAGAAGTTTTAGGATTCTTCTATTTAGAGACTTAGTTATAGGAATAAGGGTTAGTATAGGTAACTATTTAGTTATAAGTATTAATATAGCTTTATCCTTATTTATAACGCCTAGGATCTAAAGTTTAAAGTTAACTTATAATATAAGCTCTTTAATTACTTCTATTATCTTATGGATAATATCTTCTAAGATAGCCTCCTTTACCTTATCCTTTATATAGAAAGTCTATTTATTAAATATCACGTTCTATATAATAATAACTATTTATAATATAGGGATCTAGACCTTATATAGGTTATAGGCGTTTAGAATATATCCTACTAGGTATCTAATATATCCCTATAGTAATACCTTAATGTCTCTCTTATTAACTCCTCTCTCTTATTCCCTCTTAAGGGGGTATATATAGTAGCTATAGGTATATATATATCCCTAGTAAGGGCGAAGGTTATAGGTTAGGGCTGCTCTATTATTAGGTTACTACTAGCAAAAGTACTACTAGAACTATTCCTTTTTAATTTATAGTAGCGAACGCTAGTTATAGCGTTTAAGTAAGCTTATATTATAAAGCGTTATTACTACTAGTACTATCTCAGCCTATAGTTTTATAAGTAAGCTAGCTATAGCGAGTATCTTAATTATTTAAGTTATAACTTCCTAACTAGCCTGTTCCCCTCTACTATTCGGTTCCTTTATATATAGAGGGGTTATTCTAACCTCTATTCCTTCTATATAGGTCTAATCCTTATATCTTATATAACGTATAAGTGAAATTACTAACCTCTCGATATTTTATCTAATCTTATAAATAGAAAGTCCCTTCTATTAAGATACCTATTACTTAAAGGTATATAGAGCGAGTATAACGCTACTATAGGTCTTATTAATACGTAGAAATATAAAGAGCTAACTAGTATATTTATCCTTAATAATAAGGAGCGATTAGTTCTAGTTAAAGCTTTTAGGATAGTTAAAGAGATCCTATATGATTTTATAGTAAGGGCGTATTACTTTGTCTTCTAATATTCGTCTTAAAATCACCTATTTAGTATATATAACTACATAGTATTAGTACTATAGGCGCGTTAGGCCCTTAATCCTTACCCCCTTAGTAGTATATACTAGCTACTTAAGGGCCTCGGGGCTAAGGTAGCTGCTTTAGAGGTACTAAAGTATTGCGTTATTACTCTAGTCTAGTAGTAGTATAAAAGAGGTATACTTATATATTATAAGCACGTGGTGTATATTATTAATAATAGTATTAATACTTCAGGGGATCTACTTAGGAATAGAGTATAAGGAATAAGGCTTATATTTAAAAAAAGGCGAGGTTTGCCTTCCTAATAAGTTTCTTAATTATAACGCTATTCTTATAGGTTCTAAAGCGAAGTATATAGTTATACCCTAAATACTAAATACCTATCTTCTAAAGCAGCGCTTTAGAGATAATGTTAATATTAAAGTTTTCTATATATCCTATATTATAGAGTATAAGGTCTTCTATATTTATACCTTTTAAGCTATTAATAGTATTCTTAATAATTTATATACTCTTTATACTAACTAGGTATAAAGCTATTTTAGAATTAACCCGTTCTCTATTATAATACCTAATTAAGGATAGGATAAGTAGGGACTTATTATTTATAAGGTATATTCCTCTATAGTTATCTAGGACTATAGATTTATATAATATATAGGGTCCTAAGTAGGGGGTTATAAAGATACTTAGGTACTCTTTATCTAAGTTAACTATATTATCCCTAATACGAGGGGTTAGACCTGACTTTATTTAATATAAGGTCGCTATAATACTATTTATTTAAGCTCAAGAGGAAAAAGGGGAAGTTTTCCTCTCTAGTAGAGATTTCACTAGTCTATAGGGAATAACTAGGTAAGCCCTAGGTAAGCCCTAGGTAGCTCCTTAAGGTAGTAAACCTAGGTAGAAGCCTAGGTAGGCTTAACCTAGGTATAGCTTATAATACTATCCCCCCTCCTAGCCGGCCCCCCCCTAGGCATAGGCTAGGTTACTATTGTTATCTATAACTAGTTTATATAGGGCTTTATACCTATCTACTATAGCAGTCTCTATAATAGCTTCTATAGGCTCCTAGGTAGGCTCTATATACCCCTCCTACTTAACTAGGACCTCGCGTCTCCGCCCTTACCTAACTACCTTCTATTACGCTATATATATCTCCTCTATATACTACTCAAATTCGCTATTATTAGTTATAATTAGTAGTGGAAAGGGCTAGAACCGATAGGAACTAGAAAGACAACAAATAATATAGCTCTACCTACGAATAGGTAAGAATATTAAGAGTAAGCTTAAAAGATATATAGAATAATTCGCAGATCTAATTAAAAGAGATTATCTAAATTAGGCGTAGATTCGCTAAGAAAATACTAGAAAATAAGGTATAGGGTTATTAAGGTATTAATTATAATAATATCTATATTATCTTCTTATTTACTATACTCCTCTCTTCTATACTTTACTCTATAGTCTTCTTATAATAGGTCTATATACTAAGGGAGTCTTCTAAAAGTTATATAGCTAAGTCTATCTTATCCTATTCTAATTATCCCCTTAAGACTCTTTATAATATTATAAAAGAGAGTTTTAAAAAATAAATAAAACTATTTTATAGAAATAGTAAATAAACTCTTTTTATAGATCTAATTTATTAATAATATCTTCTAGGCGGGCGATTTTATTATTAAGAAGGTCCCTTAGGTTTAACTATTTTCTATTATAAGTTATATCTTAATAATAGCCTTATTACCTCTTCCTCCTTATTATACTCCTTATCCTACTCTAATCCTTAATATAGCTAAAACTACCCGCCCTATTATACTAAGCGTGAGAACTTATAATAATACGCTTCCTCGGGCGTGTTTTACTCGATCTAATTCTACTAGTCGACCCCTCTATTAGATATAGTCTATATAGCTATAATTATACTTATTTAAAGGACTAGGTCTCTTAGGATATAATAGTATATCTATAAGTATAGTTTTTAAGCGTTACTTAATAGTTATACTATAACTTAGCGTCTATAAGATCTATAACTAAAGCTAATATCTAAGGTATTTAGCTTATTATCTAGTATTTTAGATAAATTAGACCTAGATAATACTAATAATCTATAAATAGGTTAAGGAATATCTCTTATAGGAGATAGCGTAATATTATTATTATTTCTAAAGTCTATTACGTTATTATCTATAAGTAAAGGAGTAGGAGGGTATAAAGGGAATAAAAATACTTTCTTAAAGTCTTCTTAGCTTAATAGGATATCTTATAGAGCTATATTACTACTAATAATTAAGTTATAGAACTCTATAGTAATTATAGATATATATTAAGTAGCTAAGGGAATTTTAGGGTTAGAGAATAATACGCTATTACTTAAGATTATACTATTAAAACGTAGAGATAGTAATCCTTCTTAAATTAGAGCTCTAGCCTATTTAATATATTAGAGACTATATATAAATCTATCCCTCTATTAAATTAAATTATCTATATAGTTTTAATTAATAGGAGCTTTTAGAGTTATAGAGGGGCTCCTATCTTATAATATCCTATATTAAGGTCCTATATAGCCTCGATAAAGCGCTAATTACTATTCTAGTCCTATATAGAGTTATAATAGAAATAGTAGCTAGTTAATTAGTTTATAAAAATCGCAGCCTAGTAATAATTACTATAATTTAGTAGAAAGAAAGCCCTAGTAATATTATAGAGATTCTATACCTCTGCTCTTTTAAGCTCTATAGAAGCCTTATTAATTTCTTTCCTAAGTTACTAGGCTAGCTTATAGATTAGAGTATAGATATTATAAAGGTAGCCCTTAATTATAAATATAAAAAGGGCTATAACCTCTAAATTATCTAACTCCTCTTATTTTATTAGCTTCCCTTATATATTATAAAGGTCTAATAAATATTCTACTTAGGCTAAAGTTATAATAGATAACCCTCTTCTATACTAGGTTATTAAGTAATTTATAGATTCTTAGTTCTATTATATATACTATAGGACTATTAGTATAAGCTTATCTTTATTTAGTATAAGGTTCTATTTAGGTCTTATAATATTAAATCCTACTAAGGTATTAGTAAGGCTAAATAGAATATCTCTTAGAATAAAAGGGGCTAAGTAGGGCGATATAAATAGTTTTATAAACCTAGCGTAGTTAAGATACTTTATAAAGTTAGTAAGTTATTATAAGTCATAATCTCTCTTCTACTTCTTATAGTTATTCCCTCTTTTTATATTCTAGATATTTAGTTCTTTTAATAATCCTTCCTCTCTATTTAACTCTTTTAGATTAGTAGGAATTATTAAACTAGTTTATAAATTAATATCTATAGGTACTAGTAAGTTAATATCTATCCTATTTAGAGAGGAAACCTCTAGGTTTATAAATTAAGGGGTATATATAGCTATTTAATATTTAATATCTTCTTAAGCTATTATTTTCTTTATATTTTTATCTCTTAATTTAAAGTATTAATTATATAAAATTCTATTTACCCTTAGTTAGGTCTAGTAACCTTTAGGAGGTATTTTATTAATAAAAGCCTTTAATAAATAATTAATCTAAGCTTAATACCTTATTTTAATAAGCTACTTTAGAGGTACTAGGCTCCTAATTTATATAAAGAACCTAAGCTAATTAATAAAATAGAGACTAGAGGCTTATAGTAGAGGGTCTATATATTAAAGTTCTATTAGGTATAGTTATTTTATTAAAACTTCCTTAGCTTTATATCTAAGTAGAAAGCTCCTAGTAATAAATATTAGAGTTTATAGTTATCCTTTAGCTCCTCTCCTTAACTACTAATTATTATAAAACTAGTTTCTCCTATTTTATAAGTTAATTAGTAGACCTATAATAACTACCTTAGTAGACTTAGGTACTTATAAATAAATAAGGAGTATATTAGGGGACTTAGCCTTAATTTAGGTAACTATAATATCCCTTATATCTCTATCTTTAAAATTATTTTTTATACCTCTAATAATTTTATAATAGAGCGGTTAGCTAGGCTTAATAAGCCTTATAATATAATAAGTAACTACTAAGATATGCTTAATATATATTAGAGTTATTATTTTAAATATACTAATAGTATTAAATATACTAGCTATAACTTACTATAAGTATAAGGGGCGAATTATCTCCTCTACTACTTCTAAGGTCTTATTTTAACGTTTAATAAGGATATACTTTAATATTATATTAAAAAGGTCTATCTAACTAGGGATATTATCTATCCTAAGCGGGGGATATATACTATATTTAATTAGCTAAAGCTAGTTACTAAGCTTATTAGGAGGTCTAAAGCCTAGGATATCTCTATTATTTTATCCCTATACTTAAAACCTACTTATACTTAGTTTATTAGATATAAGCTCTATTAAAAGTCTAATTTTAAGGATAAGAAGGTTTAAAGATCTTAACTCCTAGATCTATATATCTAACGCTTTATTATTATAAAAGATAACTTTCCCTATTATATTATATTAGGAGAAAAGTTAATAAGGGGAAAGTATAAGTAATTTATAAACTAAAGAGCTAAATATAAGTAATACTTTAAGAAAAAAGGGAGCTATAGTATAGTAATTAATATTATATAATTAGTAGATAAATTAAGGTTAAAAATAAATAAAGTATATAAAGGGGAGAGAGAAACTAGAGGGTTTAAAAGATAAAGAGTATGTTTTTATATCTATTAATTGCTTTAATAATATAGTAATTTATTAGTAGCTTATAGAAAGAATACTTAACTCTCCTCCCTTACCCTCCTTAGCTTTAATAAAATAAAATAAACTTAGGATAAAAAACCTATAATAAATAGAATGGTAAATTAGGGCGGTTATATATAAGGAAAGAATAAAAGAAATAATAGTTAGTAGTAGCTATTAAAACGAGTAGCCTAGTTATAAATTAAATAAATATTCTACTCTATTCTCCCTTATTAACTTCTCCGCTTTATAATAACTACCTTTAGCTAGCTACTTTAATCTTTATTTAACCCCTATATACTTTCTCTCTTATATCTATAAATTATATCTTCTTATTATAGCTAACTATAACTTCCTTATCTTAAGTATTAAAATTACTAATTAACCTCGCTCTCGTTATCTCCTATTTATAATAACCCTTTAGGTCCTTAGTCCTAATATCCCTATACTTAAAATAAAGAGAAATAATATACCTCTTTTTATTTAATACTCTAATAACTAACTTTAGGTATCCCTTCCCTTCTTTCTAATATCCTTATACCCTCTAGCTAATAATTATAATTCTTAGGTAGCTATAAGCTTTATTTAGCTTTAACTTAATATCCCTAGTAATAAATACTTAGAGGTAGCCTTTATATTATAGATATTCTCTAATAAGATTACTAAAGTAATAAGGCTAGCTTTCTAGAAGGCTTATCTTAGTAAATAGGACTTTAAATAAATATTTAAGGTAACTAAGGGGTCTAGAGAATTCTATTATTAAGTCTTTATTTATACCTCTATTACTTTCCTTACTAGCTTATAGGAGATAAAGGTCTTTTAGCGCGTAGTAGCTATATATAGCTTATTTATTTAATCCTAAGGTAGTTATAATATAATACCCTATATTTACTATAAAGAGCAGGCCTATATTACTAAGAACCCTATATTAGGTATTTATATCTATAAACTATACTTTAAGTATATCTCTATACTAGGTACTCCTTATACTAATTACTTCTTTTATAAAACTTAAGAGAGTTATTTATATAATAATCTAAGTATCTATAAGCGCTATAAGTATAGAATTAAGTATAATAATAGGATAAGGAGGAGTAGAGAGTTTAATAGTATTAAGGAGATCCTATAGTTCTAAATTCTAATAAATACTATAGTTATAGCTATAACTAAGTTTAACTTCTCGCTCCTTTATAATAAATATTATTAATAAGCTTAGGAATATTATCCTAAAGCTAGGTTTATATACTCTTATTACCCTTTTATAATAGAGCTACCTCTAGAGTTTAACCTTATAGGGGTCGCAAACTACTTAGGGCTCTATATTATAAATTAAGGTAGGAAAAATAGGGTTTCTAGATATATTTATATAATATATAAGGGGGGCGAAAAGGAAAAGCGAATAAGAAGCTACTTAGGTTTTAATAAGAAATTAAGATAAATATTATATAAATAGGTCTATAAAGCTAAGGTTAAAGCGTATCTAGGTATAGAAATTAATATAATCCTTTTTATAAGTATCCTTCTCTTTCTCTTTAGTAGAAAGTAATCTAATATTAGTAATAATCCTTTCTAGGAAAAAAAAGAAAAAAAAGAGGGGGGCTAAGAAAACTCTATTAATATCCTTACTAGGGGCTAGTAACTATAATTTTAATACCCTCTCTCCCTTTCTCTTCTTCTCTCTTATCTTTAGGTTATTAATCTTATATTCGTTTAATAAGGAGGGGTAGCTTTTATATTATTACTAGGAGGTTAAGGATCTTATATCTTCCTAGGCTTAATTACCCTACTATAACTACTAATAGATATTAAAGTTATCTAAGCTATTATTATATTAAATAGTAGCAAGGGGTATACTTTAAATTAGTAGGGAGTTATTAATACTATCTCTTACCCTTATCCCTAAAATTTAGGAATATTATCCCTAGAATCTTAAACTTTTAAATTAAGAGATAAAAAGAAGGGAAAATTAGAATAAGTCTATAAATTATTAATTAAAATAAGTTATAATAAAAAAAACCTTATATATCCCCTAGATCTTCTATCTTAATATACTCCTTTTCTTTCTCCTTTATTATTTGAGGAATTTTAATAACTAGTTATTATCTAGCTTTTAAAGCCTTAATTACTTTCTCTAAATCCTTTAAATATTACTTTAATTATACTATTAAATATAATAAATCCTCCTCTTCCTCTTAATTATATTCCCTAGGTATTATAAGTTCCTCCTCCTCTTCCTTAGGTATATAATTATTATATTTTTTATTCCCTAGCGCTAAGAAGACTTTTACTAGGTTTCTTTCTAAATTAGATCTATAAATATCTAAATTACTTAGTTCTTAATACCCTTTAGGAGCTTAAATAAATTTATAAAGTTAATTTCTACTAAATATCTTTCTAGTAACCTTATTACTTACTAATATTACTAAGTAAGATAATAGAGCTTTTAGAGCTTATAAAAGGATATAGAAGGGGCCTTACTATTAGTAATTAAGCTTTTGAATAGATAACTTATTAATAGAGCCCTTAATATTAAATACTAGTACTAAATTACTTACTTCTAGCCTCTCCTTCCTTATAGCCCTCTTATATTAACTATTATAATATTTTTTAGTCTTCTTATATTAACTATTAATTATCTTTTTAACTTATTTTCTATCCTTATTAAGTTCTAGGAAGGCTTATAGATATTTTTAAACCTCCTCTTCCTTTATTACTACTAAATCCTAATTAAGAACCCTCTAGGTTAGTATTAGGGTCTTAATAGAAGTAATAGGCTTAAAACTATATAGTAAGTAGAAAGGGCTAAAGCTAGTTAAAGTATAAACGCTTAATTAGTTTTTAAATAGAGTAGTAAGAAGGTATAGCTAAGGGTTAATATCTCTCTATCCTCTAGTTTATATTAATAATATATAAGTAATTAGCTAATTACTAGTCTTAACTATATTATTAGCCCTTAGGTTATAAGTAGATATTACTTTCCTCCTTATACTATATTTCTTATTGAATTTAATAATAATATCCTTATTTTCTAATCCTCTATTAATAACGAGTTCGCTATATAGTCTATAGTAGTAAACGATCTCTTCTTAGATAAACTTAGTAACCTTAGCTAAAATTACTCTCTTAAGCTAGTAGGCTTTAGGCTATCCTATTAGTAGATCCCTTACTTTAACGAGGTATTACTTACCTAATCTCTATATATCTAATAATATCCTAGTAAAAGGTAATCCCTTTAGAGAGCTATAGGTCCTTATATTATCTATATATTAAGCTCTCCTCTTTTAGTAATTAGGGTAACTCTTTAAGGATTTGCTAATCTCTATATATACTAGCTTAGATATAGTAATTAGATAGTCTTCTAGCTATAGCTTACTTACCTTAATAACTACTCTCTTTATAAGCCTTTATAATTTGTTTCTTCTACTACTTAGGATTATTAATAACGTATTATAATTTTAGCTTCTAATTTATTAGTCTAGTAAAAAGCAGGTAGTTATAAATATAATAATCTAACGCTCTAGTCTTAAAGTTATAATACTTTACTAGTTAAATTCCTAGAGGGCGTCTCTATATTATTAAATAATAAGCGATTTATTAAGAGTATATTAAATAGGTTTATAAATTATTAAGAAGTATATCTAGGATATTTATTATAGTACTAATAACCTCTATATTTCCTATTAAGACCTCCTTTATATATTACTTATTACTATAGTATTAAGCTTAATTAAAGAAGGAACTAGCCTCTATATTTATAAAGAAGAGCTATAAATTAATCTAAGAGTTTATCTCCCCCTTAGCTTCCTTATTAATAGTATTAGAAAGCCCTTAGGGTTTTTATAATAAGCTATCTACTAATATATTCTAAGTACTATAGATATATTATACTTTAAAGTTAAATATTTAAATTTATATAATCTAGTAAATAATAAAAGCTCCTAGGAGATCTATAGCTACTCTATTAAGTTACGCGACTAATATCTAAGTATCTATCTCTAGGATAAAGTATTATCTATATAAATAATTATATACTCTCTTTAAAGCCTTTAGAATATTATATAATTCCTTCTTCCTAGCGTTATATAATAACTCTAGGCTTAACTAAGTATTACTCTTAAAGCGAGAGATTATATACTAATTATTAATAAATTATCCTAGGACTCTACCCTATCCTATATTACTAGTATTAACTATAAGGTAGATATCTCCTCCTTTAGAGCTATAGTCTATAGCGATAAGGATTAGGGCTATTATAAGTATTACTTTTAAGGTATTTATAGCTATTTATTACTTCTCCTCCTAGCTAAATAAGGTATCCTTCTTAAGTAAGTTAGTAAGTAGCTTTATAATAATAGAGTAGTCCTTTACTTAGGATTTATAGAACGTTATAATCCTAAGGAAAGCTCTTAACTCTATTAAATTAGTATAGGTAGCTTATTTATAGATCTTAACTATCTTCGCTTCCTTTAGATAATGCCTATTAGTACTATAAATATAGCTAATAATCGTTACCACTTCCTAGGCTTATTATAACTTACTTACTATTACTATATACTCTACTAGCTCTAAATTAACTAGGACCTTATTAACGTTCTATAAGTATTCTAAAATAAATCTATAAATCCTTAGATAAGACTTAATCTCTTCTTTATTATATCGCGAAGTTAGTCCTTTAATAGTAATATCGTTAAGGAAGGCTTTATAATAGCTAGGAATAAGGTTATATAAGATTCTAATTATAACCCGCATAAACTAAGTAACTAAGTTTATTACTCCTTAAGGTAATATATATATCTATAGTAGTCTAATAGGTAATATAAACGTTATTAAATTTCTACTTAGAGGGTTTAATAGGACTTAGTTATATCCTAAGAAGAAGTCTAGTAGTAATAATAATTAATATATAGTAAAGTCTTCTAAAAAATTATCTACTAAGGGGGGTAGTACTACGTCTTATATTATAACTATATTTATCTTAGTCGCTAAGTTAATAAGCCTTATCTTACTATCTTTCTTTTATATAAAGAAGAATAGATTATAATAAGCTATATAACTTTACCTAAGGATTCCCTTCTCTAATCTATCCTTTAGAATTATAATAATATCCTACTCTAGTCCTCTTAATATTAGTATTCCTTTTACTTATTATACCTTATATAATACTATTTAAATTATTTATAGAGGCGTAATAGAAGGGTATATAGAGCTATAATACTTAAATTCCTAGGCTAAAGCCTTCTCTCTTATAATAAGAATAGCTAAAAGGAGCTTCTTTTCTTTAGGCTATAGATAATTAATAGTCTTAAGGATAGCTTCTTATTAAGCTCTTATAAGCCTTATTCCTTACTTAATAGTTAAAAACTTTAATATAAATAGGCTTATAAATAGGGCGCTAAGATCTAGGATTATATTTTTCTTAGCCTTTACTTATACCTTTAATTTCTACTCTAGGTCTCTATCTAAGGTTAAACTATCTAATATAGCGTTATTAATAAGTTAAATCTTCTTATCTTTTATCTTATATATTATATTAATATCTTCTATTAGTAATATAGGTATTATTAGTATAAGTTTATAATTATAATAGGAGAAGGTAGTATCTATAGCTATAATAACTTTAATACCTTTCTAATATACTAACTTATACTTCCTCCTAGGTACCTTCTTCTTCATTATTCTTTTCTTAGGTCTATAAATATAGTATTAATAATTAATACTATAGCTACTATATCCTATTATATACCCTATACTTATAATCGCTTTATAGATCTTTTTAAGCTTAGAGGTAACTTTATTATAAATTATAATCTCTAGGATTTTATTTAAAATTAGTCTAAACTCTTTAAAGATAGTAATAACTTCCTTATCTAGGTCTAACTATTACTTAACTTTATCTAGTAGGTTATAAGAGCCTTTAAAAGCTTATTAAATCGCTTTAATATCTAGTATATCCTTATACTCCCTAGCGTTATATCTAGCTTTTCCTTATTCTTAGCGTTATTAACTTATTAATTATCTCCTATAAAGTCTAAGCTTATTACTATATTAGGTTTATTAATAATAGCCTCTATTTCCCCTCTTCTATAGGAGATAAGAGAGTATATTAACGCTAAGAAGAAAGAAAGTAGTCCATCTTAATAATAATTTCTAAGAACTAAGTAGTTAAATCTCCTATATAAAACGATAGTAGGATATTAATTTTAATATTCTTAGACTAAAGGACTCTAATAATCTAGTTCTATATATAATCTAGTATTATTTAAGTCTTTAAGATAATAGGAGCTCCTAGTACTAGGTCCTTATTATAAGCGTTTATAGGAAAAATAAAAAAGCTAATATCCTAAATCTAATTACTATTAATATAAATATTATTTATAATTACACTTATAAACTAGGTCCTCCGCTCTCTATTAGTAATCCTATAGATCCCTATATTTATCTTAACTATATCGCTCTATAAGCCTAGGCGCTTAATATAACTTTTACTAATAAGGTTAATAGTAGAGCTACTATTAATAATTCCCCTAATTAACATATTCGCAGGGCTATAAAGGGTAATAGTAATCTACTAGTAGGTTATAATAAAGTCTAGGATAGTAATACGTCTTAGTAGTAGAAGTAATACTAAATCCTAATCTTCTATTATAATACCTATCTTAAAGATAGGATTAATTATATAATAGTCGAATTAAATTACCTTAGTTTATAAATCCTTAGGTAAGTCTATAGAAATAGTAGCTAAAGTCGCTTAGCCTTTAGAATAGTTCTTATTATTATTCTATTAATCTATTTATTCTTATAGCTCCTTATTACTCTATCCTATCTTATTAAATTAATCTAGAAGTATAATATTAATAAGAACGAAGACCTCTTATATCTTTAGGTTATATCTATCCTTATACTTAGCGATTATAGCTTTAGTAGCGTTATAAACTATTCTATCCTAATTAGGCTAGTTCTAATAAAGGAAAGCTTTAGGGATAGCTACCTTCCTATTTACTCTTTTATTATATAGCTCGAGGGTAAGAGTATAGCTAGTTTATAAATTATTATATTAAATCTAAGGCTTATCTTATTTATCCTATTTCTACTACTTAACTTATTCCTTAGGGGTATCTAGTAATATAGCGTCTTTAGTATCTTCCTTATTATCTAGGAGCTCTATAACTCTCTAACTAATTTAAATAAGAGGGTCTTAAATTATAGGTAGGTTTACTATTTAGGGAGCCTAGTAATAATAAGTATTATAAGGTTTTATATAATACCCTCTAGCTTTCCCTCTTTTTATAGTAGTAATATCTTTTACTAGGTTAATATACTAGTTCTTTAGCTTAAAGCTAAAGAATATTATATCTATAAAGTTATATAACTAAGTAGTATCCTTTAATAAATTTATAAAGCTAATAAATAGTTTAGGGTATATCTTATTATAACTAATAACTCTTATAACCTCCTCTAGAAGCTTTAGCTACTACTTTTCTACTAACCTACTTATAGTAATAGCATAGTATATAAAGGTATCCTTATTAATTAGGATATACTTTAAAATCATCTAAGTATTAGTTAATTTATAGTTATAGCCTTTATTAATCATACCCGTCTTAACCTTAATACTTATATCTAGGGTACTAATAAAGTAATAGGGCGATATATAGTAGTAGACCCTATTCTAGCTAGCCTTAAGATACTTAATATAGCTAATTATAATATAGTTAATAGCGCTATAAAACTAGCAAGCCCCTATAGCCTAGAAAGGTTTATACTATAGTAATCTATCTTACTAGAAGCTTCTATAGCCTCCTCTTACTCTACCTCTTCTAAATCCCTAGGATTATTAGTATCCTCCTTAGTAATCCCTATATCTAGCTTATTAATAAAAGTACTACTCTTATTAGTATTAAGTCTATAAATAATCCTAAGATTATTATTTATAAGGTTTAGTAGCTTTTATAGCGTTTAGATTAAAGGTATTATCTCCTTAGCTAGTAACTCTCTTAATAAGGGTTAAGATATCTATCTTATAATTAGCCCTATTAATTTTTAAGGTCCTAAAGTTCTCTATAAGAGAGTTAATAATTAAGCTAGTAGTCTAGGCTATAGAGAGTTTCTTAGCTTTAGCCCTCTACCTTATTAGAATCGTCTTTATAGGGACTTAAAGCGTTATTATTAGTTTAGGCTTAATAAGGCTAGATAATTATTAAAGCTCCTAGTAGGTAGTAGACTATTTAATTAGGGCGTCTTCTACTATAACCTACTACTTTAAAATAACCTTAATAAGCTAATAACTAAGACTTTAGGCTATAGCTCTTATAGCCCTCTCTAAAAAATAGTAATAAGTAATATAAATAAGCTTAGTATTAGTAAGTTCTAGGTCTCTATATTAGATAGCTCTCTATTAAAGCTATTAAATAG